>WBNQ01023735.1:0-32007 GCA_013401375.1 Spizella passerina | reverse complement strand
TCCCCCTCCTCCTCCCCCTCCTCCGCTTCTCCCAGAGAAGAAGGCACCTACCAGGAATATAGCTGAAGTCATCAAACAGCAAGAAAGCTCAAAAAAAGCCTTACATAATGGACAGAAAAAGAAAAAAGGCAAAAAAACCAGAAAACATGAGAACAACATATTGAAAGAAATTAAAGATTCTTTAAAATCAATCTCAGACAGAAAATCAGAGGAAGGCTCACGACCCTCCACCCGGCCATCCACCCCACAAAGGTCTCTCCATGACAACCTTATGGAAGCAATTCGGGCAAGCAGCATAAAGCAATTAAGGCGGGTAAGTAAGAGATCCTCGGTCAGTAACTGATTGTGGTCCAAATATAGCACAAGCTCAGTTAATTTTAGTACACACAGTTAGTTAAAAAAAAAATCTTAGAGATGTGAGCATAATAAAGCACTTGGGAGGAGGCTTCCCTCTGATTAGGCTTTTCTCAGCACAGTGATTTCTGTCTGACTGTGATTTTGACAGAAAGTGGGGTACTTTCCCAGGCTCAGTCTTGTTATGGAAGATGATGTGTAGCACAGAGCTCTTGGCAGTGTATGTCTGCAGGAATTTCAGGTATTTTGCCATCTAGACTGTACAGCAAATATAATGAATGCCCTTCCCTTCCCTGTCTCATAGGTGGAGGTACCAGAGGCCCTTCGGTGAAAGCCTGGATGGCAGAACAAGCAGAGCAGTGATCGAGGGGAGGCTGCTTGTCCTTTCACTGGTGATAACATAGACTGTCTAGAAAGCTGCTTCCAAAGTACACTCTTAGATTCAAGCCATTTCTCTTTTATTTCGAAGAAATAAACCTGCTAAATACAAAATAATGCTTTAAGGATCCATTTGCATTGTAATCTGTAAATATGGAAATAATTTTCTTTTTTATTTAATGAGATTTATATTGAGAAGTTGTTGCTTATTTAGATATTCTTGTCAATATCTGATTGCACATAACTGGACAAGTTCTTTACACTGAGATGTAATAGTTTACCAGCCTGTGGTTTCTTCTTTTTTTTTTTCCATGGATTTACAATAAATGTGGTTTGAAGCTTTCAAGCAGACACATAGTCCTGGATTTCTGTGAGTGAAAACCCTCCAGATGCTTGCATCAAGTTCATGAGCATTCGGGAAGTCTCCTGGGAAAGAACCTGAGATCTTTCTCAGCTGCACCTGAGCATTTGTGGAGGGCAGTACCTGAGCCCATATGTTAGTGCAGTTTCCTATTTACATTGGAAAAAGAGGTTTATAAGGCCATTACAGCTAAGCTGTGGGTTGTGTTGGGCCACCAGTCTGGCCCACCAGGCCCTGAACCTTGGCCTAAGGAACTGGAAGATGGACAGAGCTTTAGATGACCTTGACTTAGAGGCTGATGGTTAATGTCAATATTTTAAGGATGCAGCAGAGTTATTCAAGTGAGATCCCTTCAGTGCAAGCCCTGTCTGAATCAGAACTAACCCCAGTGCAGACATCCAGTCAGACAGAGAAACTTGAAAAGCAGCTACCAACCAGGTGGAAAAAGGCTTTCCTATGGTATCAGGTGAACAACAAGCAGGGTGTGAAGTGTCAATGTGATACAGTGGAAGCAGAGCCAACATCACTTGGAGATGCACAACTGGAGATATCACATCACAGGCAATGGCACGAATAGCCCTTCCTCATGTAGCACTAGACATCTCCCTCTGTCAAATTAGTTATGGTTCTGGGTGCTTCAGCTAGTGTGAAGGCAGTGATAACATGGAGAAAACTGAGTAGTGGCCAAAATGTTGAAAGGCAAGAAGAGAGATATGTCCAGAAGCACTACTAAGTGTTAATTAGTTTACTCATTGCAACTATAAATAACAGAATTAGTATTTCTGTTCCATGAAGCCACACCAACGAGAATTACTTAAGGTTACCCAGCAGTGGTACTGAAAAAATATGGGTAAGCTTGTACCTACAAATATTAATGAGATAGATTTTCCCAGAAATAGGAACAAATTACTGGAGGGCAATTAAGCCTAAAGGAGAGGAGGCTCTTTGAATAAATTGTCAGAAATGTTACTGCCATGGCAAGAAAACAGTGAAGACATCTTTTTCTTTTGTATTTATTGACCAAAATGTACCAAAAGCAATATATAACTATGAAGCAATATATTATTATTTATAACAAAAACCTCACCTGAAACATGCAACTGAAACACGTTGCAACAATTTTCTTCTTGCTCAGGATCACAACTACTCATGAGTATTTCTAGATGCAGTATTACAGTATGATTGGTCTTTAGCTGCCTTTATAATTGCTTAGGCTCCCATAGCATAAAAATTGACCTGTGGTCAATAACCCATGACCAAATGGAAGCTGGGGCTTGGGATCTTCTGAGGATGGAAGCAATGCTGGAATGCAGACCACATTCAGGAGTAGACCTGTGGCCCCAGACCTTGTACACAGAAGCTTGAGGAGGATGAGAAACATCCTGGATGTTTAATCAAGTGGCAAAAGCAGCTAAGCAGCTGCAAGGGAAAATAAAAGGCAATGAGGAGCTCAGGGAAAGCACGATGGAAAGGAGTTGGACAAGACAAGTAAACATTTTTAAAAAACAATACCATGCTTTTGAGAAAAGAAGTAGAATGACAAGTGAGGAAACTGTATGAGAGGTGAAAAATTATATAGAAAAAGGAGATGATAAAGAAGAAAATGAATACTGAAAAGTGTCAGAGGAGAGAAGAGAAAAATGTGAAAGGAGAAAAAGCCTAGAGAAAAAAAGGAAGAGGGAAGAATTAATCTTTCATGTTGGTAAGAGCTGCTGGAATCACCCTTTTGCACAAGGAGAGGATGATGGGCACAACTCCTATAAAGCTTTGTCCAGAGCTCCCAGTGGTGGCTGCCGAGTGCCATGAGCCCTCTGAGGCGTGAGCGCTGCTCTGTGAGGCCTGCTCTGAGGTGTGAGCCCTGCTCTGAGGTGTGAGCCCTGCTCTGAAGTGTGAGCCCTGCTCTGTGAGCCCTGCTCTGAGGTGTGAGCCCTGCTCTGAGGTGATGGGCCCTGCTCTGAGATGTGAGCCTTGCTCTGTGAGCCCTGCTCTGTGAGCCCTGCTCTGTGAGCTCTGCTCTGAGGTGTGAGACCTGCTCAGAGGTGTGAGCCTTGCTCTGTGAGCCCTGCTCTGAGCCCTGAGCCCTGCTCTGAGGTGGTGTGCAGCCGCAGGAGCAGCCCCGTGCGGCTATCTGTGGCACACTCCCTTGCCAAGGGTCAAGTCCTGTGCCTCAGCCAAGTCTAATCCGGGCAATTACATGCACACATTTCAGAACAGTTTCCCTTGAAGTCATTTCAAGGCATGGGTCCCATTTGCAGAGCCACAAGTCACCCCCAAACACCTTGTTAAGGTTTTGATGCCCCACTAAAAGGAAAGCCAGGCTCCTTGCCTCTGGGGTGTCAGCTCTGCTGCCAGGGATGCTGAGGGAACTCACAGATGTGTCCAAGGAGCAATCTCTTCTCTATTCAAACAGGCAAGCACCCTATGATGAAGGTCCCCAACTGGGAGATACTCTGTTGCCTTCCTGGACAGTAATATAGTTTAGCAGGAGCCAAGTGGTGCCAAGTGTGTTTCTGTCTTGGGAGCAGGCACCCCTGGGGCCCAGGTCCTGCCTGTAAGCTCAGTTCACTTCTTTTTGCTCACAAGGAGATGATCTGGGCCGGAGGGCTGGCTGCCTCTTGCTTGACCTGCAAGAAAGGAGTTCTCGAGTCAGCTCCTGCACATCCTGTGCTGTGCTCCCATCAGAGTGGACACAGGAGCCCCAGTTTGCAGATACGCTCCTCATTTGGACTCATGAGGCTCCTGCAGTGGGTGGCCATCCATTTTCTCTGAAAGACCAGTCGGAGAAACAAACACATCAAAATCCATCATCTGCATGTTCCATGTGTATCACAGCACAATTCACACTGTGAGGCAGCACCTCGGCTCCTGTACACCTCCCTGCAGAAGGACACTGATAGGCTGTAGTGTGTCCAGAGGAGGACAGAGAGCTGGTGAAGAGTCTGCAGAGTGAGTCACAGCAGGAGTGTCTGAGGGAGCTGGGAGTGCTCAGCCTGGAGACAAGGGAGCCCTTGTTGCTCTCTGTAACCACCTGACAGAAGGCTGTAACCAGGTGGGGGTCAGGCTCCTCTCCCAGAGTGACAGAACAAGAGGAAACGTCCTCAAATTTCACCAGGGGAAGTTTATACTGGGTATTAAACAAACTTTCTTCAGCAAAATGGTGATCAAGTAATAGAATAGGCTGAGCAGGGAAGTGATGAAAATGCCCCTGGAAGAGTTCACAAAATGTGTAGCTGTGGTGCTTAGAGTCAAGGTTTAGAGGTGAATCTGGCAGTGCTGGATTAAGAGTTAGATTCAATGATCCTAGACATTATTTCCAACCTTAATGATTCTCTGCTTCTATAAAAGTGCTGAAAGAGCCAGAAATACCAGAGCCTGACTGCTACCTTTAAATCCAGTATGTGGCCCTTTAGGTCATGCCTCACCACCCAGGGAAGTGGCTGAAATTATAGAAAGAAAAGGAGTTCATAAAAGCACAAGAAATTTTATTTTCACATCTTCTTGAAGTTTTGTTGCTTCCTTCTGAGTTCCCTGTGGATGTTCCCAGTGTCCCACCTTGCCAGGGCTTGGATGAGCAGAGGGGATTCTTGCCCTGCAGAGGTGATTCCTTCCCACCAAACAGGGCAGGCGGCCATGGGGGCTCCTGCCAGGTGAAGCCACATCCATTTCTGGAGGCCGAGTCTGTGCTGCACACAAGTGGGGAGCCAGAAGAGCTGGTGTGGGACAGTCCCTGCATGGCACGGTGGGAGAATGGATGTCCTGAGAGGCTGTGAGGCAGAGGAGTGGGAAGCTGCAGCCAAGGCCTCTCCTTGCCCACCTGGCAGCACAACACAGTGGTGGCTCTTGCAGAGCACAGCAGAAGCTGTGAGTATTGCAGACTTCCATGCCACCACTTGTACATCTTTCTTAGAAGTCCATCAGTTCAGGGGAAGTAATGATTAAGGCAGAGCAGCTCCACAATCAAATTAGAGAGGGCTTATCTGCAGGCTGTTTAGAGAGTGGCACAAATGACCACCATGAGTTAGCCATGAAGGGGGTACTTGCAATGCCTGGATGTAAGGGGAGAGGTAGCTCCAAACACTATTTTCACAGGTGCAGGCCCAAGTGAAACAGCATCTGGAAGGGTGTGTACAATTTCAGTAGCTAACAGCCAGGAAAAATTGTTTTGAATTGGAAGCGAGACAGAGAATGGCTGGGATAATTGGGGAACTGAAGAGGCTGTCCTGTGAGAGAGATGAGAACAGGTGGTGGGATCAATCTAGCCAAACAAAGGCTCAAAGGGATTTCAGCTCGTGTCTATAAATACTGCAATGTGGAAGGAGCTATGGGACATAGTTAGCAGTAGGAAAAAAACCCAGAAACTGTGCACTACTGCATTTGGATGAGAAATTAGAAGACATATCCAAACTCTTAGAACAAGAAGGTGCTTGGAACAGCCTTCCCATTAAAAAAGAATGGACAAATTCTCACTGTTAAAATAATGCAAGAAGCTTATTGAAATAGTAGTATGATTTGGTGTTTTCAGAAGCAGGAGCCTGAAACTGGTTACACAGAAGCTCTGCCATTATTAAATTAATGCTCTTAGATGTGATAACTCCACAGGATCTGCAACCTGGAATAGTACTGAAAGTTGTAAAAATCTCTTACAATTTGTAGTAAGATGCTCTATTTTCAAATCCATGCAAGTAAGATGTTACTTTATACAAAGACTATCACATAGAACCAAAGTCTTCTGCTAGATTATGGCTTAATACCATCCACACTTGATGCCAGCAGGAAAACCATAATTTACTAGAGGGAGTAGAATTTTGTTCACATTTTGGTAAGCCCAGCACTGCATGTACACTCTCTGGTTATGACAGATCTGTTTGTCCAATGCTGCACTTATGACAGAATTAATTTTTGGATTCATTCCTCAAAAGTTATAAAACAAGTTTACTTTGACTTGCTAGTTCAATTACTTGACTTTGAATTTTAAGTTCTTAAATATGATAGTGATAATTGTGCCATACATATAAGGAGAAATACTGCACCAGGAAAAAAAGCCTTGCTTAGAAAAAACCTGTGTGCCTGTATCACTGCTCTTTAGAATCACGTGGTGATTTGTGGTGGCCCCTTTTATATCAGTAGCATGAGATATTTTTTTTTCACACATGTGAAATATCTGTCCACTCACAGTGTTCCAAGTTAGGCACTGAATTTTCTGTGATTTTTGCAGTATTTTAGTGATTTTATTTTATCTGGCAGTTCTCTTGCTCTGGGAAGTACAGCAGACTCACATTTAAGAGCTGTTACTCAGAAAACACCATTATCAAGGGACAACATCTCAATGTCCTACCTCGTGGTGGGACTTGGGCTTCCCGGTCCTCAGGCTCACCCTGAGGTGCCAAGACCTGGAGCCAGGAAGGAGGAGGATCAGGGACAGGGGTGCTGCCACAGCTTGGGTGGGCAAAGGGAAGGTGTGAATCTGGGCAGAGCAAGTGGGGGACTGGTGAGGATGGGGGAGCTCCCAGCATGGCCTGACCATCTGCCCCAGCTGCACGCTGCTCCTGCCTTGCCAGGGCTGTCCTGCCAGGCCACCATGGGCTGAAGGTCTGCCAGGGGCTGCAGCCTCGTGTGAAACTGGAAGGCAAAGGAGACAGCACAACAGTTGAGGGCTTTCTGTGTAGACAGTGGAAAAATGGGGCAGCTGCAGGGTAGCTGGGGCACTATCAGATCCAGATGTAACTGTTCTGTGTCAAAAGGATGGATCACTCCAAAAGAAAAACGGAGATATGGAAAAATTCTGTCATTGTGGAAAGCAAGGAAATAGTCTACCTGCCAAACGTATTTATTTCTGTCTGTAACCTTTGACTACTTTCACCTTCAAATGAATATGAATTTTAAAAAGCCTTTTTAATGGCAAAAAAAAAAAGAGTTATTTTCTATAACACAGGGAAAGATGTTTTGCTTTTATTAAAATACAGTCACAGTAAAACTTCTTACTGAGTGTGTGGTAAGAGCCCAGACATGTATCTCAAAGCCAAGGCTGAGGGTTATGTCCTGGGCTGTTTGTGTACTCTGGGGTATATTTTTTAATTTGTTGTACCTCTCCTTTGCCTTGGAGACATCAGTACTGATCCATCTCACAATAGTGATCCATCTCATGGTCCTGCAAGGTTCTGTTCACATAGACTGAAGTGTGCTCTAAGATCCTCAGGCATCAAGTGCTGTTCATTATTACTATATTTATTTTATTTTAATTTTTGCTAACAGAAATGCTTTAACCGGTGGAATATAAATGAATATTTCTAAATGGTGTTTTTCTAAATGGTGAGAGAAGCACAGCCCAGGATCCAGTGTGGAAATTTTGTAAATGCAGATGAGGCAAGCCATGAGGACAGGAGTCTCACAGCTGACCTGGCTGTGAAAGAATGCCTGTGAAAAGGAAGGCACGCCATTTCTGTCATTCCCTCATTTAAGAAACAAGAATCTAAGGAACTGATAGTCTTAGATTCTTGTTTCTTAAATGAGTCTAAGATAAGAAATGCTTATGCACTCTGGGGAGGATAAATCTGGGATGATTCCCAGGAGTGGCCTAGAAGACATTTCACCAGACTAACCAAGTATAGCCTCCAGGTATGAAGGCTATTTTTCTTGCATGTAGTAGGCATAGCTGTATGTTTTAATTATCACACTCATCAAAGTTCTTGAGGGCTGCCAATGAGCTACAGTTAAAGCAGTGAATTTTGCAGGCACCTGAAGGAAGTGTTTATGTGTACACAGTGTGGGGTCACTCCTGTTGCTTGGTCTCAGCTTACTGCTCTCTAAATCTGCGACCCATGCATGTGTTGCTGTGTTTCACAAACAAGCTGGAAGGCAACAGTGCTCGGGTTTCATGTGCTCTCAATCACTTCTGCCAAATTCCAGCCCTTTGTTTTCCTCCTCACCAAGTGTGCCCAGACTGTGGCAGGTCAGTCTCAGCTGTGCAGGGTGGGCAGGAACAACCAAACTCTGCCCACCTTGAGAGTGGTGAGACAGGCACCAGCACCGGTCCAGGTTTGTGACTGCACAGGCAGCACCCAGACAGACACTCCAGGGCAAATACTCCTGCCTTTCATCCCAGTTTAACATGGGTTTGGGTGTGTTACAAGCCCTTGTTAGAAGACTTATGTCATCCCATGCCAGGATTATCTTCTGTCTAGCCACTCATGAGCTAAACTTTTCGGTCTCTGCTAAAGTTTAAAGTGACTAAAATCAGTCTGAGATCCACTCACTCCAAACATCCCAGTAGTTGGATTTTAGGTGCAACACCAGCTGGTGCAGCTCCAGAACAATTTTGCAGGTCTGGATGTGCACTGTAGAAAAAAAATCAACCAACAAAAAGGAAGACTGTTCCAGTTTTCTTCCCTAGACGTCTTACTGCAGTTTCAGAGCTGTGTTGCTGGTGCAAAGGAGATGCTGGGAACCTCTAGCTAGGAGCAGAGGGAGGAGAGTATTGGGCAGCATGGATTTAGCTTGGATTTAATTTTTCTGGATCAGCACCCTAAGCTCTTAGTGACTCCAGAGGCACAGATGTTGATAGTTGATAGGCCGGCACAGCTGAGCAGCCTGAGTAACCCCCGTGCCACTGGCTCCCACTCTCGAATTCCCACTGCAAAGAATCCCACAGGTCACATGGAGAACTGAGCTCACAGCTGGGTGCCAGACAATCCTGAGCCCTAATCCTGCTCTGACAGCTCCCTGTTACAAGGCATGGTGTTACCTCAAGGGCACTGAGCACGTTTTGTCAGCTTCCTGTCTGCAGAGCATAAAAACTCCTCCAGACTGGCCTTTGCTCCTAGAAAACATCAAACATAATTAAACTGGCTCTTAAAATTGCATAGTAGATGGGGCTCCTAGGCTCCCTAAACAATGTCCATTGGGAAGTCTTGGTGAAAAGTAAGGTCATTGATATCAACCATGCTGGACATGGAGGACCGTTCACACTGGAGAGCTATTATTTGGCTACCTCAGAGTGGCAATGAATGGCCTTATCTGTGAGTGAGTGAACAGCAATCAATACTACAACTTGCTGTGTCTCATTCTAATGCCTAATTAAATGCAGGGTGAGCAGACCTGTTCAATGCAGGGGGCACTAGGTCCTCAGAGAGCCACCCTCAGAGCCCTCAGCTCCCTGCCCCTTAGCCAGACGTGATCCCACTACAGACTGATCCTGAGGCTGTCACACTGATCCTGAGGCTGTCACACTGATCCTGAGGCAGGCACACTGATCATGAATCAGTCAGACTGATCCTGAGGCAGTCACATTGATCANGTCACACTGATCCTGAGGCAGTCACACTGAAGTCAGCTTTCCCCCCTGCAGCACCTTTCTCCTCAGCTTTATTCCTCACCAGAGGAGATGTGGTGCTGAGTAACTGGGAATGTGGGGTCCTTATCCCATCTGGGGATCTGCATTACCCAAGACTGCTCTCCCATCATCTGCTCTGCCTGGGCATTGTCTGATACTGTCTCATCATTGCACTGACATTAGCAGCGCCACCTGGGATAAAGAGGCAATGGGGTGATAGATGCAGAGGTTCTTTCATTAGAGATGGGTCAATTCATTACTTCCAAGTTGGAATTTCTGGATGTCCAGTGCTGCTGTTGTGGTGAGACTCACATGATGAGATGGCTCAGAGCAAAGACCAGAACTTCACTGTCATATTTCAATGAATGTTTAAACACCTGCTTTTCAAATCAGCTTCTTTCCAAGATGATAAGTATTTAACTCCTCCTCCAAATGGAGCAGTGCTTTCAAAAGATTTTCAATTTGACTATAGCTTTGTTTATAGGATATTTTCTTCTTTGGAATTCGAGGTTAATGCATCTCTTGGGCAGACTCAGGGTCTCTCATTTGATTTGAAATGAAGAAGTCTGGAGAGTTCATTACTTCTGGGGCAAATAGTAAAACTGCTCAGTTCTTCAACAAGCCATGAGGTAGAAAACTGCAGGGCTGTTCACTCCTCTTGCTGGGTCTGGGGTAGCTGCAATGATCTGTGAAAAGAAGATTCAAATGTGTTCACCTTGTTCCAGTATTTGTCAGCAAATGATGCAGCCTCCTGTCCTGAGGTCATGAGAGGATTCCAGGGCCCTCTCTGGCATTTAAAAGCAAGCAGTGGGCTTGAGTAGTTATTTCTGACACAGAATCCCATACTTTAAAGCAGAACATCTGGTTTAGTTGAAACCAGCTGCGGATGACCTGAAGGCAAATCAGGAGTTGCATAATTACACTTGGCTTCTAAGTGAAATTAGGGATTTAGTCTGGAAATTCTGTTGAAGCTCTCACTCTACTCTGATCTGCTTCTTACACCAGTAATATTATAATCCTTCAAAATGCAAACACTCAGCTAACCAGGGCTGGCAGAATTTCCTTCACAGTATCTGTACAGCTGCTTTTGAGTGTGGCCCACACTGTGCTGCAGAGGAGAAGGCTGCATTCAAATATATGAGGAGGAAAAGATGCTACAGTAAGGACATCTACCTTGAAGCCAGTCCAGATGAGGCCATCAAGTTGATTAGAGGGATGGAGCACCTTTTCTATGTGAAAAAGCTAAGAGAAATGGGATTGTACAGCTTGGAAAAATGGTGGCTTGAGGTGACCTAATTGCAGCCTTCTGAAGGGAACCTATAAGAAGGTTGGAGGGGACTTTTGTAGATCAGGTTGTGACAGAGCAAGGGGAATGGCTTCAAATTGAAAGACAGCAGATTTAGATTAGATTTTAGGAATAAATGCTTTACTGTGAGGGGGGTAAAACACTGAACAGGATGCTCAGTGGATTATTATTTGTGGATGCCCCATCCCTAGAAATCTTTAAGGCCAGGTTGGATGGACCTCTAAGAAACCTGGTCCAGTGCAAGGTGTCCCTGTCCATGCCAGGGGGTGGAACTAAATGAACTTTAAGGAGCCTTCCAGTTCAGGCTCTATGACTCCACAGTTTTATTTGCCTTTCCCCCAAGTGGTGTGTGAAGGATCACCTTGCTGTGGGGCAGAGGTGAGCACCATCCTACAAGTGACCTGACTTCTCACTTGAAGAGCTTTCTCACCAGCTTGGCCTCCATGGGCATAGCACCAAATAAAGCTTGACTGTGGTCAGCTTTTCTTTTTTCTTTCCATATCTCTTGTCATTCCTCCAATAAACACTTTTAAAATATGGAGGAATATCTCCATTCCTTCCATTTTCTTCTGCTGACCCTTCCTTCATTGCAGTGTTTTGCATAGAAGAGGCTTGATTTCTTTTCCACATTTGCTTTGGGTCTGTTTAGTAACTCTCTCAGAGACAAAATCAGTGTGATTCAATGTTAACAGCTTGGGCTCAGGGGCTCTCATCAGTGTCAATCCTCACATGTCTCTCTGCTGAAGTCCACATTTTTATGTCAAAGGACACCCTACAAATTTTTTTTCCCTCTTTAATCCTCATCTGGCATTGCTCAGCTAATGGGAGATGAAAGCAACTGAGGTAAGGAAAAGCCAAGCCTAACCCATGAAGATACTCTGAATCAAAGCTTCATCAGACTGCTTTTTCCTTCCCACTGGCTCTGAACCAAAACAAAAAATAAGACATCTTTTCATCTTATGTCTCACTAGTGATGAAGAATATTCCCTCCTAGTAGATATCACACAATCCCTCAGTTGACATCCCTCACTGTGCTCCAGGTAAAGGGTCATATCCTAGTGGATATCAAGACCCTCAAGATCTGAGCCCCCCAAAATTTGAATCAAATTGAAATTTTTTTTGTTGTTAATCGGTATCTGTCCATGGACATTTATGATTAAGCAATTACATTGTGAACATTGTGTGCTTGACAAATCAATCTCTCAAGGGAAAGGGAAGACAGTCCCAAGCTGAATGGGCTGTTTGGACAAGAGCCACCAGGAGTGAAGTCAGCAGAACGGAACAGTAACTGGGGGAAAGGTAATTCCAGCACTGGGAGATCCTGACCACCAACCCACTGACCACCTACTCAAAATGAATCCAACTCAAATGGGGGAAGAACTGTGCATGCAGACTAATTAGAATGACAATGAGAGGTAAAACTTGGCAATAGGAGTTTCGGTACTAATTAATGAAAAAGTTATGCAATCTGTAACCAATGAATGCTGAAGCCTTTGTGAAAATGTATAAATAGCACAATGTTTTGATGATTGAAGAGCCAGCTTTTTGTGAGTTATGCCCCACCTCCCTACTTTGCACAAACTAGTATAAAAAATAGAAATCACGCCTCATCTTGGTGTGAATTGGTGCTGTGCACCCGATAACAAGCCTGTGTTTGAGACAACAGCTGGAAATGTGATAAATATAAATGGGAGACTTCCTTGGTATATAAAGATAAAACTGAAACTTCCACTTTGAATCTAAGTAAATGTTCTTCGGCATTATAATTTCTCAAAAGCAAAAAATTCACAAAGCATTTTTAATATAGATTTGCTTCTGTTCTGTATTCTAAAAATCTTTTTTACAGCTTTTATTGGAAAACAGCAGTTAAAACACCTGCACCACATTTAAAACATGTAATTGTATCTGGGAGGACAAAATAGGCTTGTTCTGGTAATAAAAATTGTCTATCAGTAGAATTTTATAAATACAGGGCAGCATGCAGAATCAGCATTTTTTAAAAAGCCTTCTCCAGTACCACAGAGATATGTCCTTTCTACAGCTCCAGTCTCTGGTCAGCCTGACAATGACCCACCCCTGTTATTAACGCCAAATGCTTTGCCAGTTTGCAAAAACCACCAAAACTGTTGCAGGAACTTGTGGAAATCTTGATATAACCTTGTACACACTGATATCCTTCTGTGCAATGGGACACTGCTTCAGATAGCCTAGCAAACCCCTTGTGAACTCTGCAACTCCAGTCTGTTTTGCCCTGTGCATTCTGCCATGCCCTCGTGTGCCATGGCAGAGAGAAGGGGGCTTTGTACACACTGTGCAGATTGCTCCAGATGCTCCCATCTGCAGTGTAAGCCTGTGTCTTGTGCATCAGCTCCGTGCTTCTCTGAGCTAGCATACACTTCAGAGGAGGAACGGTGATGAAATGCAGAGACAACCTCATGGCACGAGTCCCCAGCAGGTAGCTGTGGCACAGGAGAGCTGCTCAGTGGTCATTATGTAAACTAATCCTACAGGGACTCTCTCTGCACACTAATAGTTCTATTCCTGTGTTTGAAGTACCACACCAATTAAACACATATTCTTCACTGGGACTGAGACTGTTGCTAGGGCAGCACAACTGTACCTCTGCACTTGCTGCTGTACATCCTGGCTGTTTCCAGGACATCCCAACAGCATGCCCATGCATGCACAGGACAACCAATATTTAAACTGAGTGAAAAAATTTGGTGCAAGAACCTCTATGAGCTTCTGCTCAGCAAGACTTTAAGAGATTTTGTAGGGCAGAGACATTTTGACAGTTTCACTCAAATTAGCAACACAAAGGATAAAGGTTTTGTTGTTTTTTTTTTTCCTTCTTTAATGCAACAATATAGATTCCGCTAAATAAGCACCCATCTTCATAGTAGTAAAACAGGAGGTCAGATTTTAAGAGCTGTGCTTGCCCTTGTGTTTCTTAGAAGCCTTCTCTGTCTCCATGTTGACAGTGCAGCTGTTCACTGAAAATTATGCAGAAAGATTAATAAAATCTTAGCTGGAATCTAAAAATGTAAGGCAAGTCCAAAAGTTTTTTAAGTAAGCGTGGATCATGTTGTTCAGATGCAATAGCTGACACATTTTTACCTTATGGCTGTAGTAGTTATCAAGTGCAAATCGTAAAAAAAAAAATTAATAGGGCAAAGTAAATCAATCTGACTTCAGCCACATCCTGTCACAATTTCTCCTAATGTTCCATGATGATCCAAGAAGTGGGGGAATAAAGTGTGACTACCATCCAGAAGCAAAAATATTATCACACACTTCAAAGCTACTGGCTGCCTTCCCTCTAACAAAGTCAGAGCTCTAACGTGCACCCTGATGAAAACAGGATGGCCCCTTTCAAACTGAGATGACAGACGAGGCAGTAAGACGAAACCAGCAGAAGCCAGCATATGCAGAGCTGCAGTAAATCTAAGCCATAAACAGAATGCCTCCTGCACTTCAGGTCCTCCAAGGGCCCTGAGCTTTCTGAAAGCGCCACAGCAGCACCACTGCACCTCTGACCTTGCAGACCTATGGGCAGTCAGAGAAGCAACGATTCTGAAGATTTCAAAATGACTCACACCCATGAAACTGTCGCTTTTCACAGTTTGGGGGGACGGTGTGGCTGTCGCTGGGCAGGTGGGGAGGCAGCCCCAGGCACAGCCACCCGATACTGCTGCCCACACACTGCTGCTGCAGCACTCCCTGTTCGGGATCAGTTAAGCTTCTGACACCATCACTCACAGCAAAGTGCTCCTGATGGGAGCTGTGCTGCAAACCTGGCTTGCAAACCAGGGGATTAGCAACTAGGCTGTAGGGCCCAAACCTCATGGCTTTCACATAGCGTCTTAAAACATTTTTAGTTTATTAAAACTAAATCCATGGAGAACTGCATGCTGTGGCTGGGTTTCCAAAATGTTAAATCAAAAACCAGTTTGATGCAACACTAGAGCATGACCCAATATTTGCACACACAAGTAATCAAACTGCTCAGATTAACTGCTCTACAGACATGTTTCATGTTGTTTTGGTTTTCATTTTGAGAACTTAAAAATGGCTACTGATTCTGAAAACTAGACCTTGTAGAAATGAAGAAGTCTTACCTAATGTTCTTGTTCTGAGAACTGAGATAACTAAATTTGAACAAGGAAAACCACATTTAAAAATATTTTAAGTGTCACATGTCTGGACTGCAGTATGTGTCTGGACTAGATGTATTTATATGCATTATGCTATTAGCACCATTAGACAAATGAGCAACTGAGGCACAGGGCAAAACAGATTTGGTTTCAGTTAAAACACCTGCATCTAAGTGCCTGAAGTGCAGGACGGCACCTGCTCAGTGTCTACACACTGGTTACAGGGGGTGGAGATGAGCAAGGGTCAGAAGAGTGACTGAGTTGGACAAATGCAGGATTCCACTTTGCACTGCATCCCTGATTGCTCAGTTACACATCACATATTTCTGAGGGAGCACAGCTTCCCCTCCTGAAGGCTGGGCCATGGGCCTGGTGCATGGGACATGACTCCCATGCTGTTCTATTTTCTGTGCACACCACTGACATACCCCGAGCAGACAATCTGCCCTGATGGCCTGGAGACTCTTTGAAGTCACCTTCAAAAGGGCACCAACAGAGAGCCTGCTTGAGGTTACACAAGATGCTTCTGTCACACACAGCAGCAGTTTAATTCAGGGCTCTGTCCTCCTGCTAACAACCTGAATTTGTTTTATGGCAAAGAATGGACAAGACAGCAAATGTACAGATAGCTTGACTTTTCTGTGTCTTTCAGAAGGCACTAGTTCTATCTAGGCAGAGAAGGAGTATTTCAAGAATGGGCCAAAGGCTAAGTGCTGAAAATGGCTTGGGGAAGGACAGAGGGAAGCATATAACCTAGTTTTGGTGGAAAGTCAGGAACTACAAAGATCTGTAATAATTTCATACTGTAATGATTTCATATTGCATCACTCTTCTGGAGGATTTTAGGACCAACAGAAAGGCTGTTATGACTGAACACACAAGGGATGGAACTAACAACTTGATCTACCACAGCATTTGATTTCAGTCAGGAGGCTGAAATTACAGTCTTTCAGAAAACAAAGATACCTTGTGTCTACAAGTAACACTGTGACAATTCACTTCTGCTTGGCAGAATACACAGGTCCCACCAAATCCTCCCCACTGCAGCATGGCTGAAGGTAACTCAGGTAAAACCTGTCATCCAGGGCACAAAGTACAAGGGATCTGCTCTGAGCTCACTCCCAATCCAGGCATCATCTCTAGACGGCACAGGCAGCTTGACTGAGGATCCTATATATAAAATATCAGAATGATGATCAGCCGGTGTGGTTGCTGCCCAAGGTGTGCATGGTTTCCAGAGGTTCACAGCCAACAGAGTGAGCACACACAATGAACCAGGCAATGTGCCCACTACCAAAGACAGACTGTAGTATTTTTTTGTTTTCTATGTCAGCAGTGATCTATGTTGGGTTGACTCCTGGAAGAATGCTTCTTGAATTACATCTATCCTTTAATCAGCCACCCACCTCTCAGTGCTCTTGAGAGCAAACCAGCATGGCATTTTCCCAACTGGTCATTTAGGATCTCTGTTGTTCTCACCTTGATACATGAGTAAGGTATTATTTTCTTAAAGAGGAATCCACATCAGGACCACTTCTGCTTCCTTAAAATGTGCTGAACAACAGCTGTGTGCTGAAAGCTGCTGAAGGTACTTGTGCTAACTGTATTCTAGGAGGTTTAGGGGCATTCTTAGTGAAGACAAGAATGGTCAAGTAGTAAGGGCTGAGATGTGATAACATCTGAGTTATCCAGGACATTAGGGCAGTAAGAGTCAGAAGAGTATCACAGCTCCTGTAAGGCAAGCATAGAAGATACAACAGTACAAAAGAGATCCTTTAACATTACAAAATTATTTCATACTGTTTTTCTTCTAACCACTGCAGGCCTGAGCACTGTGAACACAACTGAGAGCAGAGAGGTTTGCTCTCCAAAAACTCCTATACGCTTCTTACCTGACACAGCAGGTGTGTTTCAGTAACATATTCTCTAGGGATTAGATACTAGTAGCTACTACAGATGAAAAAGACTACTAATTAACCGTGGGCCCTTCTCATTCATACACAGGAGATGAACCATAAAAAACACATTTTATGTTTATTGGGTGTAGTCTGCTTTTCCCATTTAATTTTGTATTTAAAAATAAAGCCAGATTCTCTGCTGACAGTTGGAGAACCGTAATTCTGAGTGACTATATTCTGAGGATTACTTCTCTGGATTATTTAATAAGCACTGCTTTGGTCCAAAGGACTACTACTCTGTAGTATTAGCCAAAAAAAAAAGAGAACAGAAAATGTGCAAGCTTCTTGACAGTTTGTCAGTCCACTTGAATCCCAAGCATCTGGGAATGACCCATCTACCAACAAAGTGCTCCAAATCCAGCTCAGATGCTCCAGCAGTTCACTGGTTTTTGGCATCAACATCCAGAAGAGCCAATTTCCAATTCTCTGCTCCTGCCACTGTCATTTAAGCAAATACTTTGTGTCTGATATATGATACAACCATTATCCTATTTCTTAAGCTTTAAACATTAGATTTCATTGTGTTCCCAAAGTGGCACATACAAAAATATAGTAGCTGATAATGGCTGTTTTGTAAGCAAAAAAAAACCCAGCTGGTAATGGCTGTTTTTCAAGCAAACTTGCACTCCCTCATCTAGTCCTTAAGTAATAAATTTAGAATTCATACTGCACAAGCAACCAAACTCAAGATGATTAAGCTTCAGGGAGTAAAAAGCACACACATGAAGTAATGGCTCAAGAATTTCCCTCCAGAGAAACTCCAAAAACCCTTTAGAGCACAAAGAAAAAGGCCTTAAAGTATATTTGTTGATAATAATAGATAAAAAAAACAACAAACAAACCCCACAATAATGTAAGATATAAAACTTCCTAATTTCAGGCACTGTTTATAAATGGGTAAGTCTTGCAGTTATTACTTAAAAGTATGTAAGAGAAAAATTTGAGTCAGAAAAATTACTACTCTAATTCATTTTAGCAGGTCGCACCTGCAAATACTGTAAAATTCAGCATAAAATAAAATTTGCCAGAAAAACATCCCACTAATTATATTTGGGCAATGATTCTATTCCTCAACATGTATCTGAATTGTTTCCAAACCTGTGATTTCAAACAACCAATGTTTTATTTTTCTTCAAGCACAATATAACACACAAGCCGTAGCAATTTGGCAATTAAAAAACCAAACCAAAAAAGCTCCTTCACCACGGGATAAACATCCTCAAACTTTCAAAGACTGTCTTAGACTTATCAGGCTAGAGTCACTGACAAGGTAGTAAAAACACGGTGTTAAACTTCCCAGATCACATTCTAGTTCTTATTACCCCATCCTTTCCATCTTCTCACTCACAAGAAAATTCCAGGCAGGAAACAAATACATAGCAACAGGAGTCCTTACTGCACTACTAGAGGATAACACTGGTCCTCTGAGAGACAAAGGCTGAGTATCATCTAAGCTTCCCTAAACCATTTTCACTTTTCTATAAATAAAGCTGCTTATCACTGTACTTAAGCTCCAGGAACTTTAATTAGACCAAGAATTCCTCTAATGATTAGATAAAGGCTGTTTCAGTGGACTGCTAACAGTCTTAAAAGCAATAGGATCTTTCCTCCCTTTTTCTCCTCACAAGAATCTTGGGAAAGTAACCACTATCAAATAAAAAAAGGGCTCCTTTCAAAAGCGTCTTTTGACTTTCTGCTTATGAAGTGGAAAGGAAATGATTATATATCTCAGCTCATCCTCCAAAGAACAATTCCAACTTTGCCCCGTGCTTAACGCTGAGAAATCAGACAAGCACTAAACCTCAAAACAAAGTGTACACCAGGTAACAGTGTGAAATGCTGGACTCTTCAGCTGCTTTAGGACAGAGAAGCAAACTCTAGAAGTTTGCTTCTGAAGTATCCTGAACTCAAACTCTATAACGTGCAGGACAAAGATTTACATCTGTATCATCCAGGTTCAGTTAGAGCATCCACTGACAAGAGTTAATTATTTAGAACTTCTTCTAGAATGTTTATTAATCATCCCATGTTTGTTTGACCTTGAAATGTTGCTGGTTTATTGCACTTGCCTGCAGCAGTAGCTGTTTCCGAGGAGGCGCTTAGCAGCGGTGAGATCTGCCAGGAGGACGGGGTGTCACATTCTTACTCATTGTGTTTACTCAACAGCACAATCCAACTTTCCAGAGACATGAAACTTCTGCGATTTGACAGTGGCTATTTACTGCTTTGTGAACTTGGCCAGGTGGCCAAAGTCACTTTTAAAGTGTGCAATCAATCTACAGATCTATTTTAAAACCTGTGCCGCAATCAGCACTTAAAAACCACACAGTTTTACACTAGTTGGGTCAAATTAATTTTATTATGCTTCATGATGAATTGCCACCAGTGCAACATCCTATTCACTGTACATTTCAAAAATTCACATACTAAAAATTTCAGTTTGATAAATGGAAAACTGAATGATTGAGAAGTTCTTACGAATTTCATACGTACAAGTGGCTAGCTGATATTGTCTATGCACATAGAGTGTTGAGATACAAAAGCCTCATGCTAGTTTGTTAATTGCTAAGGCTATCTGGACAGTCAATTAACCAGAATATATAAGAGGCCTTCATTACAATGTTTAGCAACAATGCACCAGTATCATGAAATGCTGTCTTCTGCTTGGAGCAAAAGTGGCAGTGCTGAAGCATGCAGCTATGACTAACTTAACTGCCATTGCACTCTGTATGCCTGAAATTTATCATGAACAAACACTACTGGAAAGGAAATATTAACCTGGACACCACAGGTGTGAGTGTACTTTTTATATGAAGAAATAGAAAACCCAAAAACTTTCTTTGGCCAGTATCTACAAATCAAAGTTTTATTCAATAATGCAACTTCAGAGCTCCCAAAATCCAGAACAGAAATTTGATTAATGAACTGTGATGCTTAATTATTAACTATATTACAGAAATTCCAATCCTGGGAACATAACAGCTAAACATATCTAGTAAGTAGCATGTTAGGAAAACCTCTAGGCCTCATCTGCTTAATTTTAAAATGCCCTATATGCAATAAAAATAAGAGTGCAGTGCCAGAAGTTATATGAAAGCCATACAAATATTTTCCTTATACACAAGTTGCTAACTCCACTGCCATTAGCTACACCAGGCTGCACTTGCACTTGATCCAAAGCTCAAGCCATTATAGCAGCAAAGCTAGCAGGAAGTGTTTCCAGCAGCAGAGGCCAATGAGAAAGTTACTGCAAGAAAATGAGACCACTTGGCAATTTTTTTCCTCAAGTTATGTGCTTAAATTACTCTTGGAAGGAAGTTAGCATCCTCTGAATAATTTAACTACAACCTTACCTCTCCCACTACTTTTCAGCAACTTTCTTTTCTCCTCCTACAACTAAATTAATTTGCTAAAGACTAGGTTATAACTGGGTTAGAAATCCAAGTCGTATCATGCAGGTCCAGCCTGTCAAGATCAGGTCAACACTGGGTTTCAGTCAATACTTTTCTGATAACTTAAATTTTGTTTGATACCCTGACTACAGTCAAAGACCCAGGACACTATGCATTAACTACACTCCAAATGTAACTGACTTTAATGAACATTCTGTGTCCGATAATGTGGTTTTTAAAAAGATTTTCTACCTGAAAATTACAGTAAGTACAGTAATTAATGCTGCAGATATTAAATACCCACTTAGCATAGATTAGTACTTCATAATAGGCAGATGTGCCAATGTTTACTGCACTACAAAGTACAATGTATATAAATGTGCAAGCTGTGAAATGAAAATCCCATGTTCTGTCCACTTATTCAAATACTATTCTTGTGAATCAGGTTCTTGATCTTCATCACAACCCTTGGTCTTAAAGCCAACATATGAAGACAAAATACTGCCATAAAGTTCAGTACTTTACACTCCATAGTGTATAATTCTGAGTTAATGAGACTTTCCAACCTACAGGATGTAGGATTGGTGTTTCAGCATCTGCTGTGTACCATAAAGCAAAGACTGCAAAGTAATACCACTTGTGTTTATTAGTACACCAATGTCCTACAAATTTTAAAAAGTAATTAAATGCTATTGAAGCAAGCCTTAAATGCAGCCCTTCAGCCTAAAAACCACAAAAAATTGATTTTAAAAATAGATCAAACTGTAGCGATTACCAGCCTCCAGTACAGCCCTCAGTAATTTAGACATCTTCATTCTGAAAGTAAGAACAGGGAAGGAAAAAAAAAAAACCAACCAACAAAACCCAACCCTCCAAAAATCCCCCAGAAACCCTCCCTAAAACCCCAAACCAAAACCAAACAAAAGTTGAACTTGTTTGCATCAAAGTTGCCTTTCCACTATGACAGTACAGAGCCACCCTGTTTAACTTCAGATAGAGGTCCCCATTGAAGAATTTAATTTCTACTGCTGTTCAATAGCAGTCAGTACTATAGTTAGGACAAGGTAATTTTCACAACTAGCTGTGCATTTCTGCAGTGCTTTTGTGTTATGTAAAGCATACTGCTAAGATTTGACCTGCAATGTTTTGATGTATTTGAAACCATGCAATAGTATAAATCAGCCTCAACATTCATACAGCATTTCATTTCAAATCAAGGGGCTAAATAAACTAAGAGCTGCATCACTTAAAGAACATAGTGCTATACTAGGCTTTAATAAGAAAATTTAGATACAGAAAAAGTAGGGTATGAAAATAGTGTTTTCCTTCTTGCATTATAACTAAATTACATTAAGGTTTTTGTCAGTCTCACATATTACATTTAAACTCCCTTATTGATGGAATGGAAAGTATTCACATGTACATTATCATCCAGGTGTAAACTTGCACACATTAACAGGGAGTAGCTTTGTAGAGGATTATGACAAACCTTTACAGATTAAATGAGGTATTGCACAGATTAATAAAAAAGCAAAAGGCAACAAAAATATACAGCAAATTGGTAGAACATTTACATGATAATTTTACAGAATCCATAGACAGAAAGCAGTGTTTAGTATATCATTCACCTTAAAAAATATATATATAATAATATATGATCAATCATCCCATTCGTCATCATCCTCAAAGTCTTCTTCATCATCTTCATCCTCATCTTCATCTGTAAGATAGGAAAAGCAAGTCACTTGCATGCACAGAATTAACATGATCAAAGTATTACTGATTTCTATCACAATTTTCTGAAAAGAGAACCATCACTTCAAGGTCGTCATGACAATACATTGAGTAATACTCTATTTTAAGATTGCTAGACATGACATCCAGTTCAGATAGTTACTAGCTGGAAGTTAAATCTAATTTGTTTCTTTACTCACTCTTTTCTTCACAAGGCAAAAATGTGTTTTGCTCACAAAGAGAACAAGAATCAGAAGTTCTTGTTTAACAGTTATTATTTATTACTGTTGCTTAAAGAATGTGCAAGTTGCCAGCTTGTTCCAGACTGGGTGTTAAACTCCAGGAACAGATTAATTTCTGGAATTTAAAAACTGCTTCCCCAGGTTTGTTACATAATGGAATTTGTTTACTTTACAAGCAGGTAAAAAATCAGCCCTCCAAAAAAGGTCTGGTGAGCTAAAGATCATTGTGGATACTGGAATACTCAAAGCTGTGTAATGAACATCAATTTCAAAGTCAATGCTTGCTGACTTTATTCAGCCTTCCACTTTTTTTATATGCATCATTTAAAAATTTACTCTGATGAAATTAAACTACTTATTTGTTGCACAAGACCATTTCCTTCCCATAGGAAGAAACTGTAAGGGAGCATTTACCTCCCTTCAGGTATTTAATTTCTGCTAAGTACCAAAATTGGCAATTATCACATAGGGCAGCATATCAACAAACCACAGTGCACTTGGTGAGATGCTCTGTAGATTGCATATACAGTTCTGATAGCAAGGCAAGCTCCAGAAATGTACCAAAGCCTAAGCAGAATAGATGTACTCAAACAGCTGCATTGCAGTTACTGAACTGCAGTTTCAACTACATTTATTACAAGTTGGTATTTCAGAAATGCAAATCCTCTTGCAGCCCTTATTTTTCCCAGCACTTAAGCATGGGAAGTTGATTCAGTCCTGGCAGAAGCCTGGTCAAGTAACACTGCTTATCCAGGAGGTGGCAGCCAAAGCCCACCAGAACTGACAGCACAGGAAATGAATGATGGCAAGAGATTTAGTGTCAACAAACAGAAAGCACCAAAAACTTTCTTCCAAAATATTCTGACCACTTATTTCATCAGACAGCTGGTAAACAAAAACAAATCAGTTGCAACAACAACAGAAATGGTTTTCTAAGAATATTAACCTTGCTTAGTAACTCAGCTGAGGATTACTGTGAGTTGCTAAACCCCAGTAATTCAAAGCAGCATGAAGGAACCATTCAGCCCATCACCAGGGCACTGCCAGGGGCACTATTTGCTGGAATCCATGCTTTTCTCCAGAAGTATTTTACAATAAATAGAAGGGTTAACTCTTGAAAACCTGACATTGTGAGCTCAGAAAAATTCCATCAAACGCACCTGAAGAATGAATGGCTTTGCTCCTTTTCTGCATAACTTCCATCAATGCACCCACAATCCCTGAGGTGGGTGCAGGTGTAGGTGGTGCACTTTCCTGACCATCAGATACCTAGGAAAAAGGGTTACAATAGAAAGATGCCATTAGCAAAGCAGAACCTCTGTATTTTGAGACAAACTTCCTTGTAAGATGATTGAGTTTATTTTCCACCAGAAGAAAGTGTGGAACAGTTTGTTGTGAAACCTTTAGCTCAAACTGCAAAATATTTACTAAAAATAGTCAACTTTTTAACCATATAACAGAACTGTAGCCATACCAGAGTTTAAATATTTCAGCTTTGATGAAGTGAACACTCATCTAAAAGAAAGCTTCTTAATATGGTTGTACAGGCATGACTTGTATGGCTGCATAACCATTATCTATTTTATCTTTGGAAGAGACCACAAAGTATTTTTCATTGCTTGGGTTTGTAAACTGAGTTTGCTTTGGGCTGATAATCCCTTCTGAAGTAATGAACTTTGATAATGCCTACCTCTAATGGCAAATAAATATGAACACACCCTTACACTTTACAACAGAAGCCTTGAGTGCAGAGGAGTGGCAAAAAATAAGTATCAACAGGCAAAATAGTTTTTAAGAGATTATTTAAGATAATCATTGGCATCAGTAAGAAACAGTAATAGCCTGTTCTGCAGCAGGGACAGCTATGGATGGCATCTCTCATGGGCAGCACTTGTCAAAACACAAGCAGACACCTTCTTACAAGCCTCAATATTTGCAG
Organism: Spizella passerina; assembly: GCA_013401375.1. NCBI lineage: Eukaryota > Metazoa > Chordata > Aves > Passeriformes > Passerellidae > Spizella > Spizella passerina. The sequence continues at coordinate 7,860 of WBNQ01023735.1, read as the reverse complement.
AACACAGGTCTATCTTAAGATGAAAATAAAAACAAATTAATAAATCTAGTGTTTGCCTTCTACTACTGTTACACTCCTAAACTCATCTCCTGCAGTATAGATTATTTAACTGAATAGTCAGGAAAGCATCAATCTTTTCACAAGTCTTGCAAAAGTTCCGTAGAGTCATGATTCTATGACATCATCATCGTAGGATTTAGGGATTTTACTCAAAAGTAAGAATTGAGTTTGAAAGGGTAATTTCATGCACCAAAACTCATCTATAGCAAATGTGTGTTCTTTGCATTTTCTTAGTACTACTGTTTAGTCATGGCTTCAGAAACTCTAAAACTTACAATCCAGCCCCCAAATCAGAGCCACATTTTACTGTTCACACTGCATTTGCAAGTCCCAAGGGAACCTGGGTGTGTAACAGCTTTACTCACAGATTTCAACTGTATACCCTGTCGTATCTGGTCTAGCAGTGCATCTCTTCCTGAGCAGGACACTGGTCGACTGTTCTGTTCCACCTTCTTCAACTGAGCGCCTTCTCTGATTTGATCCAAGAGTGCTGCTTTGTTTCCCGCAGGGACTGGAAGCTGGTGATCAACCTCTGAAGGAAGGCCTGGTGGTGGAGGAGGACCAGGAGGGGGCGGAGGAGGTGGAGGGGGCGGAGGAACAGAGGAGCCACTTGCCGGCGGCGGTGGGGGCGGAGGAGGGCCGGGGGGTGCGGCTGAGGAATGCACGGGGGGCGGAGGAGGATACATGCGGTTGGGAGGAGGCGGGGGCACCGCTGCACCAGGCCTGGATGGAGGCGGGGGTGGAGGCGCTGCGGTGGGAGCCCTTGAAGGAGGTGGAGGTGGCGCCCCTCGGCCCCTAGCAGGGGGAGGAGGAGGGCCCGAGCTATGGGGAGGGGGAGGTGGAGGTGGAGGGGGTCCTCCTCTGCACGGTGGTGGCGGAGGTGGAGCTGAAATGAAACAAAACAACTTTGAATTACCTGCTCTGAAAGCCTTTCAGAGACCAGCAGAAAAAGAACACAGGCTGTGCCTTGCCTTTTGCAAGGATCTCTGTGCCTGTGCAAATTTTACCAATTCTGGATTGAAATGGATACAGCTGAATATAAGCTGTGCCTACAGGGCAAACCAAGCGAAACAAAGCCTATGTCAGTTGTGTGTTTTGTAAAAGAGTCAATCACTGCAGGAAGCAGGTACAAGACTTTACATGACTGATTAAAGTTCATAAGAATCCTGTAAAATTCTGTTGAGCTAGGAAACAACAAAAGAGAAAAACTTTTCAGAAATACACTTAAAGTGAAATACAGAATTTCCACTTTCTAATCTATCCATTATTTTAAGTAATTACAGAATCAAGCATTTTTTAAAGTAGTATTTTCTAGTAACAACCTCCTCCCCTCCACCACTAATGCATTATAATGCAGCATAAACTGACTCTTAGTGTCTTTTACTGAAAATTACTTCCAACGGTATCTTTATGGCAGGGGCTGTCAAAAGGAAACAACTTCAGGGCTACACACAGGATCATTTCTCTGTGAAGTGGCCTTGAAATGTACTTGCTCTGCTAATGGCATTCTAAGTAGCACTGTTTCATTTCCTCTTCCATTAAACATCTAATGGCTCATGGTACTTTAGGTTGTGTGGTTGCTACACATAACTACTTAATAATCCAGGCGCCATTGTATAATAGCACCTGGATTATAAAATTAATGTTTGATTTCACATGCCTTTATAACAAAAGGGGTATTACACTCAAGAAGATACTTCTCTACCCGTTCTATTATTCTCCTTTACGTTACTGGCAAAGAAAGCAGTCTAGCCGCACTGGCATAGAATAGGGAACATCCATAAAAATAAGATTTTGGGGAAGCAGGAGTCACTAGTACCTCAATGCCTCCTTCCCTGCTTATCTTTAGAAAAAGATAAAACTCTTAAAAGCACGTATTATGTTCTTAAGTTCCACGAGTTGCTGAATTTTTTTCTACCCCTTTACAAGAACAACATAGAGAGAACTGGATCTGAAATGCCATGTATTTTCCACGAGACATACTGCTAACATTCCTGATTTTAAAAGTGCCATTTTTGGCTGGCATGGTTGTAGTTCCGCTTAGGGCCACTGGAGGGCGGCGTTACCAAGTGCCACAGCCCGCCAAGCGCTGCAGACGGGTTTTTGCAACGCTGAGAAAAACGCGGTCGTGGCTCCAGAGTCTGTACTCTCCCTAGATTTCTAACACAAGGTTTAGGTTTTCTTGGGGGGAAACAGTTTATTCGCATTATAACTAGAGAGATATGCCACATCCAATATGTGGGAACAGCATTCTGCCTGTCGGCACTCAGCTGTAGTGAATTGAGGGAGGAGCAGCAAGGGGAGAGCACTATTAACTTACCCTCCCTCTCCCTTCCCCCTCAAACAGATGGTACAAGCAAAGCAAGAAAATAAAGTTAGTTTTTTTATAAATGCACACTAATCTGTACACTGATGTTATCAATAAAATTTGTATAATTATCTACAGATGGTACTGTCACCAAAAAATAACCACCAGTACCAAAACTAGGGAAAGGGCAGGGAAAACAGGAAAATAATTTCCGTCTCAGCAGAATGGCTTTTCTGCAACTCTCTAGTCAGCATGATAGCAGGGTGAATATGTAAGCACAGAAATTCTTGCAATAAACACAGAAAAATGTTTTTCAGTTGAGGAAGAACACTTCAAACAGCAGTCAAGCCCATACATCTAATAACGCAGTAGTGGGTAAACCCACTGAAATACTGGAATATTTTATCTACCTCTATAAAAAAGCACAGAGGTAGATTATCATCATGCATATTATAGATGAGGCAGTTTTTCTTTTAATTGCATACATGCAAATGGTCATAATGTGAATTTTTAACATACAAAATAGAAAAATATAGAAAAATAGGCATTTTAAAAATATTTTAAGCTAGTCATAAGACTCCAAGGCAAGTCTCCTCAGTGTAGTTTTAAAGTTAGCAATAGTGGATCAACACCCTTGTAAACATTTAAACTGAGTTTATTCTATAGAGAAAGTGACAGATTTCTTACTGAGAAAAAAATTCGTAATTGGGAACTTTGTTTGCAATTTAACTAAGTAGTTCAAACATAATTTTTAATATTGCATTCAAACAGGCGCAGATTAAGGTATCATCTAGGAAAGAAATCACACAACAGCATGGATACTTTGAAGCATATGCTTAGATGCCAGCACAAGTACATACCGCTCCACCGAGGCGGACCTAAGAAATAAATGTAACAAGTCATTGTACCCTGATTCTGTATCTCTTCAGTCACTGAACAACTTACTCACTGCTTTCAAACTGTTATAATTGCACCTTAGATAATTTTTCTCTTGAGCAGAGCTCTAAGCAAATTTTTGAAAGTTTGACACTGGCAGTGTAATTTGAAACTGACTTGCTATCTTCCACTAGATAATGCATCAGCTGAGGTAACATTTAAAGGTTAGGCAGGCAGCAGCTTATTTGAGAATTTTTTCCCAACAGAAGCATGCTCAAAGCTAGTATTTTTGATTTCAAATTAGAAAAAACTAACTTTAAAAAATATAAAAATTGCGGGTCTGTCACTGTTTCAAGGCTCTCTACAGAGTTCTGCCAGGGTAAACAGGCAGGCACACATATCTGCCAGCCATTTACTACCAATACAGCTGACAACAGCATTATGTCTTCCAACATTTTCGTTTATTTATAAGATTGAGATTATAAATAAATATTTAACATACACAGTCTGAAAAAACTGTATCAAACATACTGTGTAGCTTTGCATTCAGACTAAGTGCAACTGGAAATTACTTAATTGGCATAAATATCCTTATTCCTCAGGGACAAGTACTCTCATGGGTCATGCCTGAACGTTTTTACATAGTGCACAGTGTATGGAAACATGATCCAGTGCAACTGCAGTGACATGATGCCCAGAGAAGAGAATCAAAAACTGCTCACCATCAACAGTTTCTACTCTAATCCTTAAGGCAAAAAAATACCCTGTTAATTTTTAACTTTAATTTTTACATGGAAGTGGAAAGGAATCCCACCTTGTCTGCGCAGCTCATTTTTAACAGCTTCCACACCTCCTGTTTTCTCAATGAAATCATATATGACCTTTGAAGTTTCTTTGTCTTTTAGTTGAGCCTCTGAAATTCCACACAGATCAAACAGATTTTTCAGTTCTGGGTCTAAGTTGTTCACCTGCAAGTGAGATACATTGGTTTTAAGTACCTTGGAATGCGGAGATATTTTAAAACTATCGTTTATATTAGGGAAAAAAAATACCAACAAACCATATAGTTAAAAGGAACAGCAAAGTGATGTATATGTCTCTGAGTTGACTTTTCAAGTCAGAAAGTACTACTTTAGGAGAAGTACCCTGCATGAAAAACTGAAGGTTTTGAATCTTTTCCCACTCAGTCCCCCTTGCCTATTCCATTCTATTCCAACATCCCTCTGTTTACATCACATCATAAATCCCAATTTGCAACTATTTAATGTACAGATAACTTGTTCTTTAATGCAAATCTTTAGTGCAAAAAGTCTCTAAAGTTTAAATCATTGTCTTCAGCAACTTATTAAATTACTTACATCAAAACCTGTGTTTGGATCCCAACCAACATGTCCAATGTGTCTAAAAAAAGCAGAAAAGTCCATTTAATCAGCATAAAAAGGATCCTGCTGTTAACTAAAATAAGAGGACACCAAGATAACCAGAGATATCAGCTTCTAAATAATTCTTATTCCTCAGTGCCCCACTTGAGAATGGAATAGTAAAATGTCTTTATTTTCACTTTCTGTCTCATGTCCAGAAGACAAAATGGAGAATTTCTCTCCTTAGGTTACAATCTGTGGCAAAACATGAAGGCTTCATGCCACCCTGTGGTGCATACAGATAATGATGCTGCTCAGAGATCAAGGAGAAGTTTTGCCTCTACACAGCAACTGCACCTTGAGCTATTGCCAAATTTTTCAGTGCCAGGCAGCTGGAAAGCCTCATCCTCCCTGTCACCACTGTGTGTATCACTCCTTTCTCGTTCACATCTTTCAAAGATAAGGGAGGACTGTTTTCAGCTGCCATCTTCCTAAGCTTCTAGCAGCCATTTCATGTGGCTACTGAAGTATTATTTTATGTGATGCTACAACCAGTTAGAACACAGACAAGTTTTGTGCCCCTCCAAGCTACCTGACAATACTGCTACTGGATATGGAAAAGAGAACCATAATGTTACCAGGACTCCATGTTTTGTGATTCTTTTCACACATGGTGACTTCTAGAAGGAAGATACAGTTCTCAGGAAGTTCAGCTCAGAGTTATAAAAAATACCAGGTCAGCTGTTAGTAGCCAATGCAGTCTAGGCTACACTTGATAAATTACTAAGGCTGTTTGGCTGCTGTTAAACAGTGATTTGCACAACAGACCTTGTATTCTTGCTGTTTTTATCAGCAGCACAAGTTTTCTTCATTAAAATACTGAAGTACAATGATCAGTTTTGGTTTTGGTATAACTATGACTAGTAAACTATATGTTTTAAGAAACTAGAAAAGAAAAAGGCTTGGTTTAAAGTGAAATTATGCCATAAAAAAGAAAAACCTATTTTGCCTAATTATTTAAATGCCTTTAAGTAACTACCAAAATACAGGATGATTTGTTTACAGAATTCTGAATGCTATGATACAGCTTGCTTCACATAAATTAGGAATGCATTTCACAATGTATTAACCTGGCATATGTAAACTGACTTTGGTTTACCACTAATATGATCTTACCCATGTATTTGTGCACACCTGTGTGATTTGGGATGCTCTTTTAAGAGGTTGTGAGCATACAACTCAATTTAGTGCACTGAATTGACACTGAAGTTTTATATGCCATAGTTTTAGCATTATGTTTTGTTCATTTTTCACCCTTCCAAGTATGATACATTTCTTGCACACACTGACTATAACACACGTTTTTCAGATCTTTTCAATGCAAATACATATTATCAGATAACCCCAAGTCTTATGCTACTTAGAAGAATGTATACAGTAGTAAGTTCCATTCATTTTAAGTACAGACTGTTTTTTTCTCAAAATGCTGAAACTCCGTATCTGCCTAACAGAAGACATTCAAAAATTTTATCTACTGATTGCAACTTTGATCTGGCATAAACAGTGACCATGTTAGTCTTCACAGGTATCATAGCACAAGTGACACAAGTTATCCTACTGGCTTATTTCCCTAACAATACCAAATGCCAGTTTCCATATGTTTGTACAAAATCAGCAGTTAAAGTATCTTACATAGTAAGATGACACATATCTGTTGCAGTCTACAGGAGACTTAAACAGACCTCAAGCCAAAAGGACTTTCAACAGACTTCTTTTGTAAAGGGTCACCATTTACGATTTAAGTTTACATTATATGATACTGGAACATATCTTTTGTTTGAATGTCATTAAGTATTTTATCACCTTACTCTCAGCTTCTCTAAGTCACAGTCTGATAGACTTCATAAACAAAGTCTTGAAGTAATTTTCTATCTATGCTGCTGCACAACCCTTTCCACAAATTCCTGACAGAGGTCCGACAGGGTAATGCAAATTTTGTCCACATATGCTCAAGTCTACATCACTACAGTCACAACAATGACCAGCTACCAAGCACTCTTCAGTTTTGTTTCCCTCACTCTTCTTTTCTGTATTTTTCCATTCAAGTGACACTAACACATGCAGAACTTCACTGATACTCAGACCAGTAAGAACAAGGTTGATGCCTGAATTTTCTAAGCAAAATTTGTTTAGGGAAGTGTTTTAGCCCACTTCTTTTATATTCCATCCACTATCTCATTCTACAGAGCATTTTTCCAAAACACTGTGCAGTAATGTTACTGTAACTAGTAATGCCAACATTACTTTAATGGAATTATATTCTGGGAAAACACATCAGTGTAATGATGCAACATACCACTTCAAAAGAATAAGACATTCACTTGGCATGTAAACTTCACAGTGCTTTTCTCACAGAAACTGATCTCTCTTGTAACTAACTCAAGCTTTAAGTTCCTGCGGCTTCAGCAAATAAAGTACATTTATTTTAAAAGGCAGAAGATTTTTGCAACAATTAATGTTCAGGAAAGCAACAGTTAATTGAGTAAAGTGACCAAAACCAAGTTTTATGAAAGTGAAGCTCAAAGTGGTACATTGTAACTACTCCAAAAGATTAAAGATACATAAGAAATGACAATAGGAAAAATTTCTGAAGGATGCATGCTGTACTTTGATCACAAGGTACAGGTCCTAGCCTACACAACAGAAACCCTGTAAACAGAAAGCCAAAGATGAAATCATGGCAAGTAATTTCTGCAGTTATGACAAGTCAGGACACAAATGTCTATTTCACATGACAATACACAGCTAAATATGAGCAGGTGTAGGAACCACAGTGTCAAAGAGTTGACCACTGAGGCTGAATATGAGTCTTAACTGAGCTGACAACCTCAATAAGGTACCTCTATGCAGCTGAAGTCTTTTCTAAGCTGATTTTCGACAGCAAGTTACTTTCAGTTGTTCACAGCTGCAGGAAAATCCTCATCTGTGTAGAAGCTAACCTTCTTTTAAACCCCACAGCATTCCAGCTAGCATTTACTTAGTTCAGGTTACACAGGTTCAAGAGTTGGCCATTTTCAAGTGTAACTGACACAAAAAAAGAAAATCAGAAAAGCAAAACGCCAACATCCCTTCCCACCACTCCAAGCAACAAAACTCCCACCCATCCAAAACCAAACTCAATCTCAAGAACATACTTACTGGAAATTAGATGGAGTTCCAATATCTGCCTTTGTCAATCTTCTCTTTTTAGTTTTT
>WBNQ01023734.1:0-33270 GCA_013401375.1 Spizella passerina | reverse complement strand
GAAAAGGATCCTGCCATCTCTTTTCTTTTTTTCCTTCCCTTTTTAGGATTGCCAAATGATTTGGCAATAACAATCAGACCAGCCATAACAAATTAAATTTTCCTGAAGTACTTACATTTGCATTTTGGAGTGCGTGGCTGTGCAGATTGTTACTATGATTTTTATCTGTGGTGTTTTCTGGTCTGTGTGTTGCTAGGTCTGCCTTCACACCCCTCAGTTCTTCTCAGTGCCATCTGACAGAGCTCTCTCAAATATTGGGAGAAAACACTCTTGGCAGAATCAGTGCTGCCTAACAAACCCAGAAGGAACTTGAGTGAAGGCAGTTAATGCTGTCACAATGATGGAGTAAATAAAGTTACACTGATAGTAAATGGAATCTTTTGTACTGCCAGAAAGTCTGTTTCTGTACAGAATTCAATATCAAATTATAACAAAGCTCTGGGCTGTCAAAGGTGGGGTCACATCAGCAGTGAAAGATCTGATGGACCTGGTCAGTGCCATGCTTGGGGACAGGAATGATTCCTTCAATTCTGTCCTCCATGAAATGTGATGAAATTAATGTGATGTTAATTTTGCTACTGCCAGGTGGAGGGGGAAGGACTTTGTCACAGGAGCTGGGTGTGCTTTTATCAGACAGTTCTGTTTGCAGTTCTCACTTCTAAACTCAGGTTAGAATTTCACAGAGAGTGAAGAAACAGCTACTGGAGCGTCAAGGGAATTTCTGGAGCTGACATTTTTAAGTGTTTGATGGTGGTGCCATCTGATGCAAGGATTCTGCAGTGTGTGCTGGTGGTTAAGGCATGATTGAGAGTGATTTCTGTTTGCCAGGTTCTGAGGGAGTCACAGATAATTGACAATCCAGAGCTGGCTCTTGCTGATGAAGGGCTCCTTAGTCCCTTCTGCTGATTCTCTGCACAGTGGATTTTCACTTTTTAGTCACTAGGTGGCAAAATACCACTTCTGGATTCATGAGCCCTTTCTTTTAGAAATGATCTGTACCCTTGCAGAGGAAGATACTTTTTTTGCAGTCTGGGAAGTTGTAACAAGTCCAGTGTAAAAGTAAAATTTGATAACATTGGTTTGTGTTTAGAATTTCCAGTGATAGTAACACTGTTTTCTTCTCATATAATCTCAACTGTTCTGCCAGTATACTTCTTATATTCTTTTTCACTTGTTCATGGAGTTTTCTAACTCATAAACTCCAAAGTGACATTTTTAGGGACTGCCTTGTAATTTATCTGATTACCGCCATGAAGGTGGCATTAGTTAATGCCAGGTGTTTAAACTTACTCTAGATGCCATTAGCAAATGTCTTCATTAATTATTTTGATATTTAAGGACTCCACAGGTATTATCAAATTTACTTCTTCTGTTTTTAAAATCTGCAGTAAAGATCAGGATTTGGCCAAAACGGGGAGGAGAGCCAAGCTTAAAGCAAATCCTCATCCCGTGACTTGGCTGTGAGACTGAATTTATCAAAGCTCTGAATTCTCTCAGGTTTAAGAAATGTTCTGCCCTTATCTGTCCCTGTGAACTCTTTAGGTTTCTTTTACAACTGCTTACCAAACACATTTGTTGTTTTAGTGAAATGTAAACATCTCTGAATGTCAGGAATTGCACACATTTTAATGGCCTGCCCTCATGACAGCTGTCCACATTTAATTGGGCTTTTAGAACAATAACAAATTCACACACACTTGTGGAATGTCAGTAACAATGTCAGTAATGACAGAAAAATAATAAACACTGCTCTGAAAATGACATTATGGTAATGTTACATTATTAAGAGATATGAGTTCAGTTAAAGAAACAAAACAAAAATGAAAGGAGTAAGTAGCTGCAAAAATTTAGGGCAATGCATATTTTTACATTGAACTGATACAGACAGCAAAGCATCTGAAATTTTACATTGATTTCCCAAATGATGATGGGAAAGAAATATATTTAATGCTATAAAAAGAAGGCTTTTAGCTTGAGTGCCTTTTTTTCATGTTTCACGAGCCTGTTGAAAATTCGGAAGATTAAGCAAAATTTTATAGCAATAGCAAAATGGGGATTTTCAAAGGGTTGCACAAAAATTTGCCTTGTTGGCTCTTACCAGCATGATGTGAAAGCATGTGGGACAGCAGTGATTTCAACAGGCAATTGCTGTATTTTCTTGCTTGTATTGGAGCACAAAATTCCTTTTAGAATCACAGATACTCTTAAAAAACTGCTGTTCTTCTCCAGCTGGGACAGAGAACTGTTTCAGGCCTTGATTTCTGAAAGATCATCTGCTGCCTGTGGATAGACAGGCACAAATCAAAGTCAACATCTGTGCATGGATAATCTTGAACCATTTTCCATCCTGTTACAATAGGAGCATATGCTCTCTGCTTCTGCCAGGCAAAGCACTGAGATAAATGGCGTGGTGCAGATCTGGGTAGGGATTGAGGCTGCTGAAGTTTAGGAGGAAAATCCTCTAGGTGGCAATAGGAAATAGAATTGTGGAGTTTGTTTTTCCTACTTCTTTATTCTATTCCAAATTTCACTTTTGCAGTGTCACACTTTTTCTCTGGGAGTTGAGCTGGTGTGGGGGGCAACTCTATGGAAACTTTTCTCTGCAGCTTCTCTATTTACTCCAATTAAACAGAAAAGTGTGGGATATTACAGGGAGTCATGATGGAGATACTTTGCTGTGCTCCAGAACTGCATTTACCTCCTTTTTTAACAGAAATCACTGGGTCACACTGCAGAAATTACTGGTCATGCATTCTGTGCATGGTGCACATAAGTGTTAAACTGCAGAAAATGACATTTATTCTTAGTCATGCATATTTAGTCTGTCAGAGAAATCAGGCACTGCCCTTTGATGGTGTTCTTCAGCAGAATTAGCTGGGGATAGAACTTCTATGCCCTGTTTTGAGTAAGGAAGGGACACCTGTGCACTCTGACAGGGCAGCTGAAGATGGTTTTATCTGCTGTAACACTATTAACACTCAGTGAAGTTATTGCAGTAGTAGTTTGCTGCTGTTCAAAGAAGTTGGTATGAAGTCTGTGCACTGCTTGAATATTATTTAAATTCTCAAAAGAGAGTTTACATGGAACTGAAAAGGTACATAAATTACATACCTGCCTATTACAGGTACAGAGTTGAATTTAGATCTGCATTTCTCAAAAGGCCAGCCCTTCCTTCATTTTGAACTAGTCCTCTCTGTTTCTTCTCCTCTCTCATCCTAGGTGCCCGTACTGTGCATAAATGTGCATGATTTTGCATAGAATATATATATTTGCATAATATTACATAAGCACCGGGTCTGTTTTCCCTTAACACCCACTTGAGGCATTCAGCATTTCCATCTCATACCTAAGTGTTTTGTGTGCAGCTCTATTCATTCCCCAGCCTCTTTATCCACCCACTCAGCCCTCAGCCTCAATCCCCAGTTCCCTGAGCTCGCTCCACATGCGTTCACCTGTTTGTTTTACATATTCCATGTACCCCCACTAATTGGAGATCCTTGTGCAGCTCCATCTGTGTGCTCGCCCTTCCTCTGGTCTTTTATGCAGCAGAGTGAGGATGCTGGGATGTGGATGTGTGTGGGAGGTGTGGAGAAGGAGGGAGCTGAGCTAAGGAGGACCTGCTACATATCCATGGATTTGTAGTGGGAAAAGTGTGCAGAGAGGCCTGGAAAAGGCAGGAATGCTGCAGGTCAGGAGATTTTTGGCCTGGGGAGACACTGAGGACTGGGGTTTAGCCTCACTGCTGCCCTGTCTCAGCAGGCTATTGCCTCTTCCTCCTCTTCCTCACCTTCCTCCCTGCCCTAGGAATGTGCTGGATGTGGGATTGCAGTGCAGGCTCTGCAAGCTCCCTGCTCCAGGGGAGAGAAGGAGCCCCAGCCTTTGGCAGTGTCATCACCGGGTGCCCTTGGGTGCATATGGTAATGTGAACTCCTTACTCTCCCCTTCAGGGATTTTCTTGGCTCCCTCCCTCTCACCCCCAGTATTTTGCAGGTACTCTCCAGCTCAAGTGCCACCTCAAGTAGATTAAAGCTCCCAGCAGCATTTATTTTGTAATTCAGTGTTAACTCACTGTGTGTTGCTGCACTGGTTTTAGTACATTTGAGCATTACCTGTGCATCAGTCAGTTTTGATTATTTATGGTGCTGGTCCTGGGGAGGTGTAGCTCTGGTTTCACATGCACAGAATGCTAAATGCAAAGTGCTTTGACACTCAAGAGCTCTCATTTCCCTATCAATACATCTCTCATCATTGAAAAGGAGAGGAGATTTGGCATAAGGCATTTATTCCTTAACCAGTTTCAGTGACTGTTTGATATTTAGGCAGAGTATTACCTGGGAGAAGGTTGGTGGCATAACCATGACAATTTTTGTAAGAAAACAAAAACCAAATAATCCAAACCCCCCTCAAAAAACCAAAACCCAATCCAGCCAAACCAACACACCTCACAACAAGAGCAAACCCACACAAAACCCCACCCCCTGAAAAAACCCAAATAATCAAAAAAGTTTCAACTACAGGAAAACTATTAAATAGCCTCATTTAGGGCAAGGGAGGTATTTTAGAACACACAAACAAATCTCAGAGCATGTGTTTTCCAGAAACAGGAGCAATGTTTCTACTACATTATTGCACAAGACATGAAAAAAAATCATCAGTTTTCCCTTTCTCCTGAAGGTACTTTCTCTAGTTTTGGTCTAACCAGTAAGACTTTAGGACCAGTAATTTAAAAAACTCTCAACAGAGGTAGAGGACACAAATCACTGAAAGAATTTGTAACTCAAATTTAATTAATATTGGAATAGACCAACATGAATCTTGGTTCAATAGCCACCGGCAAAATTTAATTTTAAAAATGTATTTCCATTTGCAGAAGGGCTGAATAATCAGAAAAAAAGTGTGCATAGGAAGTGTTCATTATGTGATTGAGTTATACTCAATACATGAGTGGACAAGGCATGTCTGAACTGTTGACACTTTCAATTAATGTGATAAATACCTGCTTTCCCTGAAATGGTATTTTAAATGTATCTAACAAAAACTGTCAAAAAAATCAAAATAATGTGTTTGCTTTTGCAGGTATTGCAAATCATAAAAACAACACCAAATTGCTGGATTTTATATACAGAGTAAAATGCCTTTGTAGTTTTTGTAAGGGACCTGCATCTTTTTCTTCCTTTGCAATTAAAATAAAAGCAAGGATTTGAGAAGGGTACTTACAGAAGAGTTACGCAAAACTCAGATTTTTCCATGTGTGAGCCTGTTACACTCTCTTAAGATGACAGATTCAGTTCAGCAATAGCAAAGAAACAAAAAACCTTAATTCAGTGCATGCATGAGCATAACTTTTTGAGTCCTGCAGGGATTACATTTGCCATCAATAGGTGTATTCTCTTAGAGTTATCCCTGGCACAGGGTGGGGTGAGACTTTATGCACTTTAAAGTGTGAGACTTGAACAGTCCTGATCCTCCACTCTTGGGGCTGCCCTTAAATCCCTGGATCCTGGTCTGAGTGACACAGGAGGAAACCCAACATGTACAAGCACTGAAGCTGGATTGTAGGGAATTTATGGAAGAAATAGGTGCATTTTCTTTGGATAGGCTTCTCTTCCAAAAACATACTGGGTCACTGAATGTACTTTATATCTGGATCCCCTCAAAAATGCTTACTTAGGTAAAGCAGCTTTTAAATGCTACCTGGGTGTGGGTAATAGAGAGAGAAAAAAATAAGTGACAGATGGTAACTTAGAGTTGATTTGAAATGTATATTGAAACTTCCATGATTTGGAACTATCAGGTCAGGAACTTTTCTTGTATGTTATAATACAAGTTATTGTTCTTACCCAAAGGAGAGGAGCTCCAGAGAGAGGGAACATGAAGATGTGGTGCTTAGGGACAGGGTTTAGTGGTGGGCTTGGCAATGCTGGATTCATGATTGCACTTGATAATTTTCAAGATCTTTTCCAAGCAAAACAACGCTGTGATTTTTTATCTCTAACAGTCCTTTCCTTTTGGCAGGTGATTGGAAAGGATGATGTGGCTGTCCCATCCCACCTGTACAAGGTGATCCTGGCCAGGAGGAGCAGAGCATCCTCAGAGCCCCTGGTGCTGGGCGCTTTCGTGGTGCCAAACGATCCCATCGGCTTCAGCCACCAGCTCACTGACTTCCAAGTCAGCATTGAAGACCTGGAAAAAATGTCAGGTTTAGTTTTCTTCCCTCAGGTGGACAAGACCAAAGATGTTAAAAACATCTGTGAGGTGGATACCTGCAAACTGATGGGCTTCAAGGAGTTCACTCTGTACATCACTGCCCGCAAAGTGCAGAGCGCCCGCACGCTGCGCCGGCTGGAGAAAGCCATGGCAGAGCTGCAGGAGGCAGGAATTGAGCCTGATGAGTATCTCCTGAAGCTTTACAAGAAGAAGGAGGAAGAACTGCTGCAGGAAAAACCAGTAGCAGCTAGAGAGGGGAGAGCTGGCTGAGTATTCAGGAAGTTGTTTGGGTTTTTGGAAAGGGGAGCTGAAGGCAAATGCGAAGACGAGGGCTCCTTGAGTCATCCTTTTTTGAGTTGTGAGAACAATAAAGAAATATTTTTGGAAGCTAATGGGCTTGGAATGATACTCATTCTTGTGTAACACCATGCAAACACGTGGTTAGCTGCACTCCTTAGACATGGGAAGTGTAAATGAGCCTTTTCTGGCCTGAGTGGATCATTGGACCTCCAGGAAAGGCTGTGTGCTATTTTCCACCTGGCACGTCAGGCTTAGGATTTGTGTGGAATCCCTTCTAGGAATATCACAAAAATAGACAGTAGACACCTTGGGAGTACAGCTGGAACGTGTTTAAATGGAATTCCACCCACAAATCTCTCTCACCGCAGTGCTGTAGAAGCAATTGTACTTTCTGGAATATTTTGAAAATTAGTTAAAATGTATTTCATTTAACACTCTCTTATTAGAGACGTGTAAGACATAATCTGGTCTTCCCTTAGTTGTATTAAGTGAAACCTCTCCTGATCTTGTGTGCTTTGGATACTTCAGCATGTCAGGAGCTCACAATTGGTATAATTTGCAGCAAACTTAGTTCATCATGTATAATTCTGCAATTTTTTGCAAGAAAACCCCAATAGAATTGAAGTTTAATCAAGTGCCTACCAGTGTAGTTTGGGTTTTCACAAATTAATGTAAGTTTAATTTGCACCACTAAGTTTGGATAGACTTGTTTTCTTGCATATTGTTTGATCTCAGAGGTGAGCATTACTTTCTTTTTGGTTGTTGTAGTCACTGGCTTTTTTTTTAATATCTGCCTTTGGACTGTAAACTGTGCAACGAAACTTGTGTATTGACTGAAAATGCATTTCCAGTTCTTTTTCAATGGCAACTGATGTTTATCAGATTTGCATCTACTTGGAAGATTAAATGATTTTTTTTTCATTAGTTTTGTACTTTATTTGTGCAACTTATTGTGACTGACATCTTACATCTGGAAAGAAAGAGTAAAATCTGGAAATATTTAGAATTTTTTTTGATGGTGTGAGTTGATAGACATTTGGATAAAGACACCTTCAGTGGTTTTCACATGAAAGAAGGGTCATGTAGTGCCTGGCTGAATGGGGCTGTTTTCACAAAGGATGAGTCAGGAGCATTATTTGGATGCTGTGAATCATCAGCTGCAGGTTCTCAGAACTCTGTGGTTTCCTTCTTCTCTGCTCAGGTGCAGTATCCCAAAGCAGATCACTTCATAAAGCAAGCCATGGCTCCCATGACACTTTTGTGTTTGCCAAGAGCCTGTACTCAAAATCCAGACATTTAAATCCAGAGAAATGTCACTAGCTAAGACATCATAAAAGCCTGCTGCTCACATGAATTGGAGAGAAGTTGTGTGAAATCCTGACAAAATGTTTGCTCATTTTGATTTTAGCCCAGAATTGTGGTTGTAAATCCCATCAGATGTAACAAAAGTAGTAAATTGCAAAACAAGAAGCCACATTTCCCTTTGCAGATGTGGGAGATGTTGGAAGGCTGGGGCTGCCTGGAATAACAAAATGCCAAATTCTTCATGTGCCTCTTTGTGGTCCAGTGAGTGCTTCACTGGAGTCCAGGTACCTTTGGGCACTGCCATGGTGTCACCCTTTGAAACAGTTCCTGTTCACTGCCCTTTGCATTCTCTTTTCCCACATTATTTGAATTATTTATGTTTTTTAATTCAGCTTTCCACCTTCCTCCTCAGCCTTCAGCTGAGAGGTTACAGATCTCCCCTGTGGTGCTCACATGCCCATGGACGGCTGAAGCAGAGCTCAGTGCTACAGATTTGGGTCCATCCATAGCAAAACCTGCCTTGGGACAGTGCCAGGTGTGCACAAGCAGCTCCAGGTGTGTGTCAGGAGCTCCAGGTGTGTCTGAAGAGCTTCAGGTGTGTGTGAGGAGCTCCAGAGGTATGTCAGGAGCTCCAGGTGTGTGTGAGGGGCTCCATGTGTGTGTCAGGAGCTCCAGATGTGTGTGAAGAGCTCCAGGTGTATGTGAGGAGCTCAGGTGTGTATCAGGAGCTCCAGATGTGCATTGGAGCTCCAGGTGTGTCTGAAGGGCTTCAGGTGTATGTGAGGAGCTCCAGATGTGCATTGGAGCTCCAGGTGTGTGTGAAGGGCTTCAGATGTGTGTGAGGAGCTCCAGGTGTGTGTGAGGAGCTCCAGGTGGGTGTGAGGAGCTCCAGGTGTGCTTGTGGAGCTCCAGGTGTGGTGAGGAACTTCAGGTGTATGTGAGGAGGTCCAAGTGTGTTTACGGAGCTCCAGGTGTGTCTGAGGAGCTCCAGATGTGTGAGGCGGTCCAGGTGTGTGTGAGGAGATCCAGGTGTGTCTGAAGAGCTTCAGGTGCGTGTGAGGGGCTCCGGAGGTATGTGAGGAGCTCCAGGTGTGCTTGTGGAGCTCCGGGTGTGGTGAGGAACGTGAGGTGTATGTGAGGAGGTCCAAGTGTGTCTACGGAGCTCCAGGTGTGTCAGGGGAGCGCGAGATGTGTGAGGCGCTCCAGGTGTGTGTGAGGAGAGCCAGGGGTGTCTGAAGAGCTTCAGGTGCGTGTGAGGGGCTCCGGAGGTATGTGAGGAGCTCCAGGTGTGCTTGTGGAGCTCCGGGTGTGGTGAGGAACGTGAGGTGTATGTGAGGAGGTCCAAGTGTGTCTACGGAGCTCCAGGTGTGTCAGGGGAGCGCGAGATGTGTGAGGCGCTCCAGGTGTGTGTGAGGAGCTGCAGGTGGGGTGAGGAACGTCAGGTGTATGTGAAGAGCTCCAGGTGCATGTGAGGAGCTCCAGGTGTGCATTGGAGCTCCAGGTGTGCATTGGAGCTCCAGATGTGTATAAGGAACTCCAGGTGTATGTGAGGAGCTCCAGATGTGTATAAGGAACTCCAGGTGTATGTGAGGAGCTCCAGGTACCATCCCTTGCTGCTGACAGCTCACCACTGTGACAGCAGCAGGAGCACTGAGTGCATCCCTGTGGAGCCCTGATATGCAGACAGCTGCTCCCCGAGAGAACCTCTTCAGGCCTTACATGCCCCCTTGGATTCCTGGGAGCCCCAGTTACCATAATTTCCATGCCTTGTGGCTTACAGCATGGCCTGGGGTCATTTTCAGCCCTGTTTGAGCGTGGTTGGTGTTCCTCAGCTCCCCTCAGAGGGCAGCAGCAGGTGGTGAACCGTGAAACCTCTTCCAGAGCTGCTCTGTGCCAAAGAGAACGTTCACCTGCTCCCCTCCTGCTGCTTTCCTCATCTCAATTAACTCTGGAGTCTGGCATGGAGCAGAAAAAATGTGCTTTCTTTACAGTAGGAAATACAAGATGAGTAATAGCAAAGGGGTGAGGCTTTACACACTTGTTTGAGCCACCTCTGTGAGTAATTGATTCAAAGTCCGTGAGAACTGTGCTGGTGTCTGTGTCCATCTGTCATTCCTGTGGCACAATTAATCACCTGCATCTGGAGTGACAGTGGGAACAAACCTCTGTGCTGCAGCTGAACAGCAGGAGTCCTGGAAATGGAGAAATTTGGTTTTTTTGTACTTCCACTGTTCTTCTGTGTTTGTTTTAGGAGATAAATAACCAAATCACTGGGGAAAGTTGACAGCTAGGCTGTCTGCAGACCGATACAGTGATTTTCTGGTGTTCTCCTGGCTCTTGATTGTTTCTGCTGGGCTGGAATCAGGGGGAAAGTGATGAGAGACAAGAGGCAGATGGGAAGGGAATGAGCTGGCCAGGGTGAGCTGCTGCTGAGCTCATGGACTTCGGCTGTGCTCTGTGCACTTTAGTGTTTGGCCTTTTGAGGGCAGACTCCTTCCACAGTGTCAGCCCCGGCAGACAAAAATGATGGGACACACGGCTCGAGTGTCTCTGGCCCATAATAACTGTATTTCTCTTTGTGATACTGAAATACCCGTTTAAAATGAGCTGTTTCAGGCATTATATTGAAGCATTATATCAAGTGCAGTATGAAGCTAATGATTTTTCCTAGATAAGGGTTTTGACAGTAATGCCTGGAAGTGCATTCACTTTGACCACCCAAGTTGTCTATCTGCTACCAAGACAATTTTGTCTCCAATTTCTTCATGAATTTCATTCTAGTTGAGGATTTAACTGAGGATTTAACCCTGCACTTATGTCTTGCAGTGCTGTTGATTTACACCTGTAAACACAACTGAGTGTGTGTGGGGGGGGAGGAATTAAAAGTTCTCCTTTTAATTTTTGTGTGGTTGGTTTATTTCAGAGCAATTTTTAATTTGTCCTGTAGTTTTAAAGATGGATCTTTACTAATTGTGTTGCATGCTGCACTAAACTATGGAGAAATAGTTTCTTGCTTGATAATGTGATGTATATTGGATACACCAGGCAACAATGGAAGGGCAGAAGATACAACAAGATAACCAGAAATGCTTCTTCATGAATTTCATTCTAGGTCAGAATTTAACTGAGGATTTAGCCCTGCACTGATGTCTTGCAGTGCTGTTGATTTACATCTATAGACACAATTGGGTGGAGAGAAAGGGGGGTGGAATTAAAAGTTCTCCTTTTAATTTTTGTGTGGTTGGTTTATTTCAGAGCAATTTTCAATTTTTGCTCTAGTTTTAAAGATGGATCTTTGCTAATTGTGTCGAGTGCTGCACTAAACTATGGAGAAACAGTTTCTTGCTTGATATTGCAACACCAGGCAACATCGGAAGGGCAAAAGATATAACAAGATAACCGGAAATCTGAGGATTTCTTTCCTCAACAATGATATGTTTCCATGCTTCTTCCAGTACACCCCCTGGTTTAGTGAGGTGTCCAAGCAGATGTGCTTTTACAGCCTTGTTTTATTTGGTTCATGGACTGGAATCCCCTGACCTTTCTGGTGGAAACTCCCAGTTTATACAATTCCTGGGCCGCTAGAGCCATGCTGTCCTGTGGCTTTGATTTTTTAAGATTTTCTAAGCTTTCTGATGCTTACATTTTTGTAATGAACTTTCTCACACACTTTCTGTAAATAACTTACTGTTTTGCATTCTTTTATAGACGAAGAAAAATTTGATGGACTGTTGGTTCGTCCAGTGTCATTGGAGAGGTGGCACTGTCACACTCCAATCCACTGTCACTTTTAAAAAACTATAAATGTTGGAGTCAGAAAATAAACTTCCCTGTTTTCACCTTGAGAGCAGCAGTGTGTGCACTTGTGTTGTTTTTGTTTCATGTCCTATAGTGATGCTGTCCCTGGGGCTCTCACTGGAGACAGAGCCCTGTCAGCCCAGAGGATTTGGGAGTCTCCTGCCTGCCAGGTGCCTTTGTCACCTGTGCTGGTGGGTGCAGTGTGCATTTTAAAGTACAGCAACCTTGCTTTGTCTGGTTTTGGTTGGAAGTCTCCATGGTGAAGCTGCTCTGAAGGTGCTTCCCCAGGCAGGGCCAGCCAGGTGGGTGAAGCAGAGGACAGCAGAGGAACAGGTGGAGGGGATTTTTGGGGCAGTTTGCAGAACAGTGGCACCTCTGGCATCACCTGGGTTTCTTTATGTATTTAACCTTTGCCAGCCTGGTGAAGGAAACCTCCTGTGCCCATTCTGGTGCCCGTGTGTTTATTTGCCAGCAGTGAGGCTGGGAGGAATTGCTTGTAACTCAGCTCAGCGGAGAGGTGAGGAACAATTTTGCTGTTATTTTTGAATTGTCTTCTGCAGTCACGTGGGAAAAGCTTTTCTCACCATGCAGCAAAGGAAATGTAGGAAATGTTTCAATGTTTCTTTTTTTTTGTTGGTTTTTTTTTTCATACAGGTCCATCAAATCAGCTCCACCCACACATTGGTGGTGCAGCCAGATCTCACACACTTCCTAATAACCATCTGCCCTTGCAATTAATGGCTTTTGGAGGAAAAGACTGAACCAGAGCTTTGAGTGTTTGCTTAAAATAACTGAAGAGTGTGTGTGTGGATGCTCTGGGATGGATTTTGTTGCTGAACACCCCCAACTTTGTCATGTTGTAAATTAAAATGGAGCAACTGGCCTTTCCCATCGTGCCATTTGAACAGGGCAGGTTCCCCACCTGCTGTGTGAAAAATGAACAGCTGTGGCAACGTGGTATTCCCAAAATACTCACTCCCAAGAGCTGAACATGAGGTTGATAATGTTGGTTTGAGGAGTAGGATAGCTGCCATCCCAGTGTCTCCATCAGTGGGTGGGGAGAGAGGCAGGAAACAGGTCTGGAAGGAAATGCTTCCAATTCTGCTTAAGAAATAGATCACAGAAGTAAATTTGGCTTTTGTCAAGAATAAATATTTCCTAAGACAACAAATAAAAGCTGATGCAAGTTTTCCCTAGAAGCTCTCTGATGGGGCAGGGGAGGGAATCACATGCTGAGCTGCTGGGGTTCACAGCCCTCACTCCTGTCCCATCTTGGATACATCCACATGGAGAAAGGCCATCCCATCTCCCTGCCAGCCTCCTTTTTCTTCCCTATATTAGGAAAAATATTATTCCTGTCCACATGACTGTGTGTTCTGCAGTGCCTCCAAAAGCAGGAGGCCATGGCCACCTCCTGGGGAGGCACAGTGGGACACAGGATTAGGCAGCCTGGCTGTAAAACTGGGCTTAATCTTGGACTTGGTTACAGAGTGTTGTAAGGTGCAAGGTAAGCTCAAACTGGGAGATTTGAAAGTGGGGAGAGAGCTGACCTTACTAATGGCATTGCTAGAGGGGAGGATGCCAAACTGTGCCCCTCAGCAGGTCCCTTGGACTGAACCTGAGCTGCTTCAGTGGGAACTGCAGGACTGCAGAGCATCATTGACACCAGGCATCAGCTCACCTCAAGCTCTGACGTGCTGGAGCTCCAGAGAAAGGTTTCTCTGCACCTTGAAGACATCTGTACTGCTACTGCTACCCTGTGGCATTCACATTTTCTGGAAAAATCCCTTTGACCAGGATTTTTCTCCTGGGAAGCTGAGAAGCCTCAGAGAAAAGGAAAACAATTCTTATCTCATTTGCTTCTCCTGTGTTTTGCTCCTTTGAAATGTGTTTGGAGATTGTTTACCCACAGGTGATGGTTTCATTGGTTTCTGGTGAGTTGTTTTGATTCAATGGCCAATCAGGGCCAAGCTGTGTCAGGACTCTGGACAGAGTCACAAGTTTTTATTATTATCTTTTTAGCCTTCTGTAAATATCCTTTCTGTATCCTTTTAGTATAGTTTAGTATAATATTCTTTAATATAATATAGTATCATAAAATAATAAATTCCCCTTCTGAGAACATGGAGTCAGATCCATCATTCCTTCCTGCCATGAGGGACCCCACAAATACAATATTACCCTCATATTTTTGTATTATTAATACATCCGACTGACTTTCCAGCTGAGGGAAATCTAATCACAGAATCCAGCAGTGCTCACTGAGAGTTCAGGGCCTCAGTGGTGGGGGCATGCTGGTGACTGGGCTGCCTTTCCCTACTCCCTGTGAGGGTTTTTGGAGCCCTGCAAATTCTGCCAGGGTTAAAGAGCAAATGCAGAGATTGTTTGGTGTGTGTTATCCCAGGAGATAACACCTTGCTCCTTGTCCTGTGTCACAGGCATCCAGGAATGTCAAGCAAGTTTAAAGGGAAAAAGCTGCACAGAAGCAGCAAAAACCTGCATGGAAAATTCCCCATCCTCTCTTGTCTCCGCTCCAATCTTCAGGTGTTCTAAAGTGTGAGGAGATTCCCGTGGGTGGGAATGTAAAATGTGTGTTTGTGTGGAGCGGGGATTGGTGTGTGGGAGAGGAGTTTTGGCTCCAGGGTTGTGTTTTTGTTATGTGAGATCTGTGCTGTGGCGTGTGGGAGATTTCAGGAAAGAAATTGCTGTTGCTGCCATCAGGGTAATTCCCACTGGGAGCAGAGCAACATTTTCACTTTTTCTGGGTTTGTCCTGAGCCCTTGCCAGGTGTTTGGTGTCCAGGGCAGGCTGGAGGCCAATATTCAACACCCTTGTGCCTGATTTGCACTGGGGATTTGAACTCCACATTCCCAGTTTGAGAAAGTCACATCCTTAGTGGGGATGCAGGGAAAAGAGGGATGGGAACTCTCCTGCTAAAGTGCATCTACTGTCCCTAAACTGCTCAGAATGCTTGGATACCACTGGGCCAACAAGGGAGGATGCAGCATTGTGGGTGCTGCAAGGGGTGAGTCTGTGCCCCATGGAGGCTGTAAGTGATGGCAGGAGGTGGGTGAGGCTGTGCAGGAGCATTTTTGGGGTCCCCCTCACAGCAGCACCCCCAGTGCTGCACACATGAACAGGAGAAGCCTGGGAGATCTGGGATTTCCCATGGCCTCAGGAGTCCTGAGTTAGAGACACTCTTGTCACATGTGCTGAGATTTCAGGGACTTCAGGATTAAAGCAGGTGATATTTTTTAGTGCAACATGTGGCAAGCACAGAAGATGCGAAGCCCAGGCATTTGCACACTCTTTTTCATGCTGAACTCTGCTGGAGCATGAGCTTTCTTTTTTTTTGTTGGTTCCTCAGCCCCCCATCCCCAGGTACAAAGCACAATTTCACTTTTCTCTCACCCCTTTGTCCTCCCCCTCTGTCGGAAGCTGCCATCACCAAAGCCAGCAGTGTTGCTCTTACTAATAGCAAGGTAATCAATTTGAGTCACTGTATACATTAGTAATGGCCATGTAATTCTAGTGCAAATTAGGTTTGGGCAGGCTGTGAAGCCTGAGATGTCTCTTCTTCCTGAGCAGAGCTTGGATTTACTGTCCTCTGGGGAAGGCCACAGAGAAACACCCCTCTGCCCCCCTCACAAATCCTCCCTTGATTGGATACAGTATGGTCGTCTGATTAAAATTGTGCAGTGGTTCAGAAAATGATTTTCAGCCAGTGCTTCACAGTAAATTACTTTTTTTTTCCTTTCCGCCAAGACAACAAATTTTTACCTCAAGTACAGCTGTACTGTAATACTGAAATGACAAGTATCAAGAAAAGCAAGATGCCAGTGAGGCAAAGACGGAGAGGGGCTGGGAAGCACCTGGAAGGGGTGGCACCCTGCCAAGGGACATCCCTTGAGCCCAAAACCTGGTACCTGTTCCAGGATGATGCTGCCACTCACACACAGATCCCTCTTCCCACTGAGTCAGGTTTGCCTATGCCGTGGTCAGTGTCCTGTGGGCAAATATCTGATGCCTTAGGATTTTAGCTTTTATATTTTCATTTATTTGTAGTCCTTTTTAAGTCCTTTAAAGTAATTTTTTTTAATACATAATTCTATCTCCATATCCAGTGTGAGCTGCTGCTTTCCCATTTTGTTCAGATACAATTCCTCTCCAGGCCTGGGAATCAAGGACACCTCACTGCCTCAGGCCCCAAGAAAAAGTGATTTGGGGTGGAGCAAACTTGGGGTAAATGACTTTATTACCTGAAGCTGTAATTGAAAGATTAACCTCCAATATGCAAATTGACCAAACTTATAAAAATATGAAAACCTGTGACCTATTGTCCATTTTGGGTGTAGCCCCTTGTGGGGGGGGCTTCAAAATGTACCTGAAGGCCCTTCAATAAATATAACCACTTTTTATTCTCTTAATTTTGTCTGGCCTCTGTTTTTAGGTAGCCCAAGAATTGTATTTGCTGGGACCCCCATGGCAGGAAGGAAGGAATGATGAATCTGACTCCATGTTCTTAGAAGGCTAATTTATTATTTGAAGATACTATATTATATTAAAGAATACTAAACTAAACTATACTAAAGAATACAGAAAGGATATTTACAGGAGGCTAAAAGATAATAATAAAAACTTGTGACTCTCTCCAGAGTCCTGACACAGCTTGGCACTGGTTGGCCAAAGAGTGAAAACAACTCACAGCAGAATCCAGTGAAACAATCACCTGTGGGTAAACAATCTCCAAGCACATTCCACATAAGCACAACACAGGAGAAGCAAATGAGATAAGAATTGTTTTCCTTTTCTCTGAGGCTTCTCAGCTTCACAGGAGAAAAATCCTGGGTGAAGGGATTTTTCAGAAAATGTGAATGTGACCCCCAAGAAGGCACCCAGTACTCACCTCTGTGTCCCTTTGTGGGATGCCCCCTACCTTGTCCATACCTGTCACCAGACTGCCAGCTGTCACCAAACTGTCACCAAATGGGAGGTGATGGGAGGAGCACAGTGCCTGTCCCTCCTGACACTGTCCCCTCCACCCTGATGGCCATGGCTACCACTGGGGCAAGGAGAGCCCCAGGACAAGGTGCCCACCAGTGCCAGCCATGAAACATTTCCCAGCTCCAGGTGTTAAACCACCCACTTCACTGAGGAAATGCTCAGTTTTTCCTCAGTGCATGGAATGGTGTCTCCTGCTTTCCATGTGAGCACCCCAATGATGCCTGGAGGTCCATCTGTCCCTGATGCCTGATCCTGCACAGCTTGCTCATTGCAAACACTGCTGATGCCTCTCCTGCATGGGGAGAGCCTCCCCAAGGGGAGTCCTCTTCTCCTTTATGAGCTGTGGAAATGCCTTGGCAGGGAAGGATGAAATTTATGAATCCAAGATGAATCTCACCTTTCTTGCATTGCCCAAAGGAGGGTCAGGAGGTGCACCAGCCTGAAAATCTTTCTAAAAATCATCTTGTCTGCAGGAAGGTGTCTTTGGTCATGGCAAATGGCAATACTGTCCCAATTTTGGCATGTTCAAGCCTTGAGGAATCTGAGTTAAGCATGCAGCAATCAGCCCTTCCTGGTGGGCTCTCATGGACCTTGTGCCCTCCTCACCAGTGCTGAGCCTGTGCTGGGTCTCCAGGCACTGGGCACCCTGCCCTGAGCCTTGCTCCCAGCACTTGCCACCCCATGGCAGACGCTGGGTCTGTGAAAGGAGGCAGGAAAAGGAAGAAAAACAGAAAAAATAACCCATGCAGCAAATGTGTGCCTGAGAGGGAGGGGTTGGTGGTGAGGAAAGGGGAGATGAGATTTTTTTTTTTAATTAGAGATGGATAATTTATTATCTGTGTGCTCATGTGTCAGTGTGTCAATGTGTCATTTGAAGTGCCTTTCAACTAGTGGCATTCCACTGCATTTATGTGGGTTGACACTGAGGTGAAGGTCTGAATCCACCATAATTTTTTGGCTTTCCTGCAGGAGCTGTGACAGCCTGGGGGAGTGGACAGCAACAGGCAGTAAAGCAGCTTTATGTGTGGTGTATTGAAGATGTATGTTTGTGTTCGAATAAATGTGAAACAGATTTCCTCCCTCTTGAGATAAAAAAGAATTAAATGAGAACTCCAAGTCTGTCAGTGGCAATGAACCACCTGCCTCTTTAACAGCCTGGAATCAGGAGATAATTGCACATGGCACAAACAAGTGGAGGAACTTTCTCACAATCAGAACCAGCTTCCTGTCGGAACTCAGTGCATCCCTCTGGGTGTCCAGAGTTGCCAAGGACCCTGCCAGAGGGCTCAGAGACCCTGGCACACAGCCCAGAACACCTGGGGATTTGATTATGACCCCTGGAGCGAGTTGCCAGCTTTGTATGAGGGCATGAAAGTCACACAGGTTTGAATGGTGTAATAATAATATTATCACAGTGAAAATGTAGATTTTAGGATTTTTGGTGTGGGGGTTATGGGGACAAGATGGAGGAATCTGGGTGTGTCCAGCCATTCTCCTTCTTCTTCCTCTTGCTCTTCATTTTCTGCTGTGCTGTTGGCACTTTGGGATTGGTTTAGAATAGAAGTTCACTGTCTAACATAGATGATAGGTATTGGGAATTAAGTGTGAATATGTTATACATAGTTTGTAGTATTATAAGACAGCACAACCTCGGGGTTGGTCAGAGTGCCTGTGGCTGCCTTGCTGAGCAAAACTCTGCTGGGCAGAGAGAAAATTTTATAGATAAGAATTAATAAACAACCTCAAGACCGAAAAGTGAAGAGTCCAGACTCGTTCTTCAGCTGCGTGGGCCAAAGCAGAGACATCCTGCACATCTCGGGGCAGCAATTACCAACAGCAACCCGAGAGCTTCCCACGTTTGCTGCAGCACAGGCTCTCCCCCCGCTGGATTTGTTTCCTGAGCAGTGGGTAGTGTGAGGGAGGGAAAGCCTGTTAATTAAATTAAGAAAATATGCTCCACAGCACGTTGGCACTGAGCTGGAAAGGAGCAGCTCCGTTGCCCACTCCCTCTGCTGATCCCCTCAGGACCATTCCTCACCAGAGATGGTTTGTGCCTTCATCCATCCAGTTTGAAATGTCACATTTCCTGCTGCAATTAGAAGGATCTTGTACCCACAGGATAGATGTGTGTGCATCTGAGGGGGTGTTTGTGTGCCCCTCAGGCAAATGTTTTATTGAGCAGTGTCCAACACGTAGCACAAGTAGAAAAGAGATCTAATGCTAAAGACTGTAATTGCAGCTTTCATGACCTTTCAGAGATCCCTGGGAACTGGAAAGAAGGAATGGGCTTACAAAAGGAAGTGTGGTATTGTTTTTAAGCTGAGGGGCAGGGGAGATGTGGTTTCAGTGTGCTCAGACTCTAAAAGGATCTGCTTTCACCCTGGCAGGGCTTGCCAGCACGAGTCTGCTGGGACACAGCAGGAGCAGCTGCCCAGCCCCTCCTGAGGCCACCTGTGGGCAGCTGGCAGCAAAAGTCCACCACATCTTAGTGGAGACAGGAAAAAAATGCCAGAGTTCACCTGGTGCACATGAAATCCCCCCATGGTGACACCCCTGCCCAAGGGTGCCCAGCATCCCTGGAGGGGGTTGTGCCCAGACAGTGGGGCTGCCTGAGCTGGAAATCCTGATTTTGGGAACTCCAAGGCAGCAGGGAGCATGCTGGCACCATGCAAAGTGGCAGCACAGTTTCTATCACAAGCTTGGTCCATGCCATCTGCCACTCTTGTGTGGGACACCTGGGCATAGGTGGGGTGGTGACAAGGGCTGGGGCCTTTTCTTCCTGAGAAATCTGGATAAAAGCAGCCAGAAGGAAGAGACACAATTATTAATGCAAGCCATTCTGTATATACACTATTTGATTTACTAATACAGGCATACCTGACCATGCCTTAAAGCCACCAAAGCACAGGCCTGCTTGAGGAGTTCATCCTAAACATGGTCCCTCTGATTCTGACATTGTATCTGCAAAAACGGGGTGAGATTTTCAGTTCCAGTAGCTGTTGAGTACATCCACTCTTTTTAATGGAGCACAGAACACATCCAACATGGTCTTGGCTGTGACATATAATTCAACAGGAATTATGTGTTTATTTCCTGCACCTGTGTATGCATAAGATGAGGTTCCTACCAAATGGCTTAAAGGTTTTCAGGTGTGATCTTACAAACCCTTATTCACGCAAGTATTCTCAAATTACTTCCAAGGGGGCTCTTCATAAAAAGGGAATTTTTCTCTTTGGAGGCAGAGTTGTGTTGCTACTTAACTTTTGGGGTGACTTTGCACAGGTAGTGGAAAATGGCCCAAGGTGTTTGTGGCTTGCAGATAGTTCCCTCACTCATTTTTCCATCTATCTTACTGTTTTCAAGTACTTTTTAAATTTTATTTTGTTTTGTTTGGTTTTTTGTTTGCTTGTTTTGTTTTTATTTCATTTGTTCTTCCCAGTTCCTTGGTGTTCTGGCACTGCCTTCACCATGCAGTTCAAAAGGTGTTGCCCACTTCAGACAGGGCTGATCAGCAGGGAAAAATGACCAGATTTCAAATATACAAATGGAAAAGCATGAAGCCAAACCTTAGTATGGGGAAGTTTTAATTACCCTGCCATGATTGCATTACTCCAGCCCAGAGGAAATATGACTAATGCCATGTCTGTGCTTCTGGCATATGACTGCTGTCACATCCAGGGAGGACTTGTTAAATGTTACAGAGGTGTGACTAAAGAAAGTGGTGAGCAGAAAGTGGAAATGAGCAGACACAGTGTGCCAGGAATTTCTAATTTGGGATGGTGGGGAATGTCTATGTAGGAAGAGCAGGAATAAATTGGGTGTTTTGTCATCAAAGAAAATCAAAGTTAGGCTTCAGGGAAGGCCATCCTAAGTATGAAGTGAGGTGTGACACTGGCTCAAGTGATCCTTGGGTGCTGCTGAGTCTTTTCTGGGGGCGTTGATCTCTGCTTTAAGCATGGCTTATTCCCTTTGGAGGTGACTGAAAAACTCAGGAACGGTCCTGTGAAGAGAGGCCAAGGAGCAGCTCTGTCCTGTGTGTGGCCTGCTCCATGGGGTGATGGTCTAATTTTCCATCTCTCTGGCCTGGCAGTGGTCCATATTGGCTATTCCAACTCCAGAGCTGCATATGGATAAAGCCTGGGTCTTGGCACAGCCACAGCCTGTGGCAGGAGGGAATTGAGGAGCTGCAGGCTTGACCCTGTCCTCGCTGCTTAGAAACTCAGCCTCCCATGTGACAGCCCCTCAGGATGCACAGAGCCGGCACATCCTGCCCAGGCTGGGGGCTGGCACCTCACTGGTGTGTTTTGGAGAGCAGGAGCTCCTGTTTGATTTCACAAGGGAGTTCAAAGGGGCTGAAGATATCTGATGGGAGACCCAAGCTCCAGGAAAGGCAGGAATTCAGGAACCTGTCTCTGCCTGGTGCCTCCTACTCTGCTGATTTAGCTTCAGCTTCCTGGCTTCAACCTTCAGAGATGTCCTCCTGCTGAAGGCACAAGGAATTTAGGCAGTCTGGTGTAGGAGCAATGGGGGTAGGACGGTTGGGACAGATGGAAATGACAGATCTCTGAAGGCAGGTCAGGAACTTGGGGTTTATTGCAGAGGGCCTGGGTGCAGGGCCCTGCTGGGAGCTGCCAGCCACAGCTCAGAGCAGGCCTGAGAGAGGGAGAGAGAGATAAAGAGAGTGGTAAAGAGGATGAGAGAGCCAGGTTCCCGTTACAATACAATAAATCTTCTGGTCTTGGAACTTTTGGTTTATTGCAAAGGGCCTGGGTGCAGGGCCCTGCTAGGAGTTGCCAGCCACAGCTCAGAGCAGGCCTGAGAGAAGAGGGGGAGAGAGGGTGAGAGGGTAAGAGTAGAAGGGATAAGAGCGCGAAGTTCCCGTTACAATACCATAAATCATCTTCTGTGTTGAATATTCTGATTCTCACTAACCAGTCTAGTACAAGATACAAATTCTATAGCATTTACATACAGCCAATAAGAATCATTACATTACCATACTGTGTTACATTTTAAACCCTAAAAACTCCTCTTTGGGCCCCTTCTGCCAAGGTAGTAGGGTCTGCTCTGACCCTTGGAGCTATCTGCAAACAGAGGGTGTTGTTTCATCAAAAGGGTCACACCATTGACCTTCAGATGGTCACACCATTGTTTTCCAGTTGTTCAGTAACTGAGGTATCTCAAAGCTTGATTTCATTTCAATCTCACTTATAGTTTCTATATTGTCAAAATCTTTTGCCAGACAATCATATTTATAAAGCTTTCCTGTTTCGTCTTCTCCAACAATCTGGATCATTCCAATATAGCAAGACATAATTTAGGCAGCCTGGATCACCCCAATGTAGAAGACATGATTTAGGCAGTCTGCATCACCCCAATGTAGCAAGACATGATTTAGGGATTGGATCATCCCAATGTAGAAGACATCATTTAGGCAGTCAGGATCATCCCAATGTAGCAAGGCATGATTTAGGGGTTGGACCACCCCAATGTACAAAGACATGATTTAGGAAGTTTGGATCACCCCAATGCAAGCAGACATGACTTAGGCAGTAAGGATCACCCCAAAGTAGTATGCACACAGTATTTTTGTGTCTCTGTGCACACATCAGTCCCCTCAGCAGATCACCCAAATGGAGCTGGCAGCCTCTGGTGTCAAACCCTTCTGAGATGCACTTTTATTCAGGAGTTAGCATCAGGGACTGCTCTGCCTGCCATGAAACGTGCAATTATCTCCTCAGAGAGGTGTAATTGTGGAGCCAGATTTGCTGCTGATGGGAAAGCTGTGAGGTGACCCCGATGGGGCAGTGCCAGCCCCTGCCAGTGCCCTTGTGCCCTTTCCTCCCCGTGTGTGCCCTCTCATTATGGGCTCTGTCTTTAAAACAAAGGCAGAGATGACAACCTCGGCCCATTTTCCTGCATTAAACAATTAGAACAGCAAACACAGAGCTTTCCATCACTTCTCCTCTCAATACCTACCGTCAAACTCCCAAATGAGTTTTTAACAGCTGTGTTGTTTCCAAACGTGGTGCAGCACCATTAGCAGCTTCCCATAACAAGTGTATTACCTTTGAGTAGAGCATTACAGGGCTGAGCACCATTTCTTTCAGGGATGCAATTAGGCAGCTGATGGGGCGTGATGCCTGCTCAGGTAATTGATCGAGGGCCGCTGGGCTGCTGCCCCCGTACCAGCACAACAATCAATGGTGATGAGAAAAGTTTACTAAAAGAAATGGAAATGAGGGAACAGCGGGTGCTTTTGTGGTTTCACAGGCATGCTGCCGTGTCTCTGGTGACAGGATTTCCCTGCCAGCTGTGCTGCAAACCCGGTTTGTGAATGCCACCGAGGTGCCACTCATCACCTGCTCCTTGAGTTCTCCCTAGGCAGGACTGGAAGCTTGCAGCACGTCCATAATGCAGGTTATCATTTTTGTTAGGAAAATTAATCCACAAACTTTAGAGGTTCATGTCCGAAAAGGAGACAGGCATCTGGCTTTATTCTAATAAAGGGAGAGGCCATGGGGCATTCACCTGGAATCTCTTGAATTTTGGGAACATGTAGCCTCCTATTTATACCAATTTCCCTGACACATTTCCCTTCTCTCTTTCCCCATTGGCTGAGGTACTTGAGAGGTACAGACTCCCCGATATGCCTGATACCAAAGATTTCCCTCTAATATTTATATAGCCCTCTAATATATATGTATAACCCTCCTTGAGGTCTCCCTAGGCAGGACTGGAAGCTTGCAGCACGTCCAAAATGCAGGTAATAATAATTTTTGTTAGGAAAATTAATCCACAAACACCAGAGGTTTGTGTCCAAAAAGGAGACAGAGGAGTCCTTTCTGGCTTTATTTGAATAAAGCGAGAGGCTAAGGGGCATTGCTCTGGGATCTCTCGAATTTTGGGAGGATGCAACGTCCTTTTTATCCCAATTTCCCAGCCACATTTCCTTCTCTCTTTCCCCATTGGCTGAGGTACTTGAGAGGTACAGTCTTCCCAGAACACCTGATAGTAAAGATTTCCCAAAGATTTCCCTCTAATATTATATAGCCCTCTAATAATAGATAAAGTATATACATATAGTATATATATACATATAGTATATATATGTATAACCCTCCCTTTTAATTTTTAATTCTAATATAATTAGAATTAATATCATTAATATAATTTAATATAATTTAAGGGTTTTTCTTCCTCATTGTTCCTTTCATCTCTCAATGCCTAATTTCACTTATCAGCAAACCTAAAGTTTATTTGTAAAAGCAAATATATTTTTCCATTAATCAATCAGTGGAATCCTTCCCATTGTTTCTTTTATCTCCCAGTTCTACCTACCAGCAGACCCACAGCTTGTTTGAAAAGACAAATCCACGATTCCTCTCATTTTGAAGATGAATGAACAGATGGACAGGGCTGTCTCAAGGTCAAACCTGGAGTCAGTGAAACCCAGAAGCCCTCACCCCATTTTGCAGGCTAAGCCACTTGATTGAGTTACTGCACTGATTTTTTCCCTTCTTTTCCTGTTGTAATGCTATTATTGCCTGCTTAATAAACTGCACGTATTAATGACCCATTACAACATTCAGGAGAAGTAAAATTAATTGAGAATTTCAATCTCTTGAAACTTTAACTGAAAAACCAAAAGAAAAACATTAAAGACAGTCATTTTGGCATAAGCCAAGCTCTAAAAGCCGCAACTCAGCTGCTCCCTTATTTGTAGGTGCCCCAAGGGTCTAAGTTGCTTTTGGTCTACATTTATTCCCTCATTTTGAGTTTATATTAAACAAGATATATTCCTGTACCCTGTAGAGAAACCCAACCAACCAACAAAAAAATACCCAACCAAATAAAACCTCAAAACAACCCATGTATCAAAATATTTTATTTCACAGGGTTTTATGCACAATAACACAATTGATTTGGAACTGCTCTCATCAACATATGGATGACTGAGGTGTGACAGAAAGCCATCATGTCACACTCAGTGACAGTTCACATCAAAAGAGCCCAGTGGTGGGCTGTAAAGATATTGAAAAGTATCAAAGGATCAGAAAAAAAAGGGCAAAATTTATTTAAATTAAAACCAGGTAATGCATTACACCCTTCTAAAGGATTAAGGGCATTGGTTGAATCATTAACATCACAGTGTCCACAGTGGTACTCTGATTTTAGATATTGAACTTTTCTGCCAACCATAATGTGCAAGCATGTAGGAGAAAGGGAGAAGAACAAAAATCTCAGCTCTGGAAAGTATTTCCTAGCTTGGCAGCAAGTGTGTTTCTGTGACATTGCATGTATTTAGCTGAATTTTATTTTATTTGGCTTGATCTTGGAGGTCTTTTCCAACCTTAATGATTCTGTGATTCTGTTAAAAGAGGTGAATCAGGCACATGTGGCAGGAGGAAAAAGAAACCCATATTAAACCATGTCTGGAATTTGTGGCTGAGTCATGGGAACAGTTTACAGATCAGCAAGGAGAATTTCAGAGGTACAAGAAGCATTAATCCAAATCCTGTGCTTCCATCTAAAAGTGTCTTGCTCACAACCATTATAAATTGAATTATTCCTGGTCAGGAAAAAAAATGGGATGACCTCTTCCCATCTTATCAATCTTGTCCAATTTGTGAGACATTTGAGCTTAACTCCTGTTTGTGATTGTCTTGTGCTTCTTGTGTGGAACCAACCACAGCTTCCCACCCTGAGAGGTTGTGGTTTCTGGGAGATTTTGGCAATGCTTTTGCAGGAACATTCTCACAACAGAGCAAAGGACAAGGATGTGCTGGGTTTTTCCTGCTTAGGCCTGACTCAGTGCTTGAGTATGGGTATCATATTTTCTGGAAAAATCCCTTTGCCAGGATTTCTTCTCTTGGGAAGCTGAGAAGCCTCAGAGAAAAAGGAAACAATATTTATCTCTCATTTGCTTCTGGCAAATGCTGCTTTGGAATGTGGCTGGAGATTGTTTATCCAACATGTGAATTGTTTTGGCTTAAAGACCAATCACAGTCAGATGTGTCAGGACTAGAGAGAGTCACAGTTTTTCATCAGTACCTTGTTAAACCTTCTGTCTGCATCCTTTNAAAAAAAATGGGATGACCTCTTCCCATCTTATCAATCTTTTCCAATTTGTGAGACATTTGAGCCTAACTCCTGTTTGTGATTGTCTTGTGCTTCTTGTGTGGAACCAACCACAGCTTCCCACCCTGAGAGGTTGTGGTTTCTGGGAGATTTTGGCAATGCTTTTGCAGGAACATTCTCACAACAGAGCAAAGGACAAGGATGTGCTGGGTTTTTCCTGCTTAGGCCTGACTCAGTGCTTGAGTATGGGTATCATATTTTCTGGAAAAATCCCTTTGCCAGGATTTCTTCTCTTGGGAAGCTGAGAAGCCTCAGAGAAAAAGGAAAGCAATATTTATCTCTCATTTGCTTCTGGCAAATGCTGCTTTGGAATGTGGCTGGAGATTGTTTATCCAACATGTGAATTGTTTTGGCTTAAAGACCAATCACAGTCAGATGTGTCAGGACTAGAGAGAGTCACAGTTTTTCATCAGTACCTTGTTAAACCTTCTGTCTGCATCCTTTCTCTATTTTTTAGTATAGTTTTAGTATGGCATAATGAACATAACATAACATAACATAACATAACATAACATAACATAACAACATAACATAACAAACATAACATAACGTCATATCATAAAATATTAAATTAGCCTTCTAAGAACTTGGAGTCAGATTCATCATTTCCTTCCTGCCATGGGGGACCCCAAAAATACCACATATGGGGGCAGCCTGGGACTACTTTTCTTTCTTTGTCTCTTTCTTTGTCGCTTTTTGTCTCTGTTTTCCAGAGTTTTTCATGCTTATCTACATGTTTGTGAGCACAGTTACTTGCCAAGCAAAGGGACTCTTGCTGTGTAGTTTTTACAGCAGTTTTTAGGGACTTTCTTTGGTGCCCCTTTGGATGATGCTTGGGAAAACTGCCAGTTCAAACCCCTCCCAGTGAAATGTGAGGTGAAGGGGTCAGAACCCTGCATCTTTCCAGCTCACAAATACCCCCTGACAAGCCACTTTCTGGGCTGAACCCCCCCTTCAGACATCACTTGATTGTCCTTCTCCTGACTTGAGGAGCAGCCTGAGAAGGGAAGAGAGATTTCTGAAGTGAGAAGTGCCCTGTGATGAGATAGGGGAGCCAAAGAGACACAAACTGCTCCTGGACTCCCAGCCTGTGGATAAGAAACTCTGGCTGGCACTTATGAGTGAGAGGGGAAAAAATGCCTTAAACCCATGTGACACTTATGTAACTTCAGGCCTGGGATGTTTTCCTCACAAAGGAAGGACGAGTGTTGCCAGGGGCAGCTTTCATGATAAGAGCAAGCCAGTAACCTCTGAAAACAGAGAGTTCCCAAAAAACAGGCCTTCAGGAGAAGACAGAATGTTCCACACCAGGCTCGTGCTCCTCTTGACTGCAGCAGGGTACAGAGGCTGCTGGTGGCTCCCAAAACTGGTATAAGTGACACAACTGAGACAAATGAGTTCTTGAGTGGAGCAAGGAGGATTTCTGATGTGGAGGATGCTGAAGAGTGGGAACACACAAGAAGAAAGGGAGGGAAGTGTTGGGAATGGGGTCACTTTGGAGCACAGGAGACCTGACTTTGGTGAGGTGGGTTCAAGGCAGTCCATCTTCTGGGAACTTCCTAAACCAAACAGTTCCTCCTTATTCCTTAAAAGCCTTTAATTTCCCTCCAAGAAACAGAGAGGGAGAGCTCAGGAGGACTGAAGCAGGTCCTGTCCAACCTGAGTTTCCCTCTGAACTGTTTGGGATGGTGCAAAGATGTAGGTGCTTAAGAGAAACCATTTAATACTGCAGCTTTGTAGGCACAAAATATGTGACACAGGCAGGGAAGGGAGGTGTGGAGGGTGATCACCATGGGTTAAATGTTGACCTGGATCTGCACAAGTCTTTGCCCAGGGCATCCTCAAAAAGCTGCTGTTTGGTGGCCCATTATCTGGTGATGGTAAGAGTGACATGCTGCACTCAGGAGGGGATGCCAGGCTGAGCCCAACCTTGTCCAACCACATTTTGGCAATTTTGGACAAGTATTGACAACAGAGAGAGTTCAGACTGACTGACCAGCTACTTTAGGTGTTTGCTCCCTTGCTGGTTTTGTGAGAGCAGGAGATGCCTGCAGAGGGGTGGGTTGGCAAATCTTACCCAGGTGTCAATGGGTTCCTGCTCTTGTGCTTGTCTCCCCTCAGAGCTTTGCCTTCCCCACCTCTCAAAGCACAAAAATCACCCCCACATTGGATTTCTGCATCCTTCAAACCATGTGCTGCAGCTCCTTCTGCTTCCCTAGCAGTGATGGGTTCACAGTCTCTCTGCAAGTTGTCTGCACAGGGACTGGGCTTCAAACTCCCCTGCCTGACTGCTTGGGTGTTAAATCACTATTTCTGGGTGTTAAATCACTATTTCTGTGCACTAGAGAGGTGCCTGGAGGCAGCACAGGTAGCTGGCAGGGGTTGAAAAGGGATGGACCTTTGTGCTTTCAGAGAATTTGGTGTGTCCCCCACAAATACTTCTCCATACTCCCTTATACTGATGTTTAGCAACAGGCGAAAGAGATAACTCAGGGCAAGGAGGTTCAGCAGGGTAAATCTCATACAAGGGGCATGTCTCACCTCACAGACATATTTCATTCTCCATACTCTTGTTCTGCCTTGCAGTGCCCTATCCCTGTCCATGCTAGTGGATCCAAGGCAGCAGGAAAGCAGGATTTAGGGGTATCTGTGCAGTCACAGCCCTTCCTCTGTGAGCTGCACCTTGTCAGGGTAAAATCTCCTGACCCTGGTGTGTGTGCCTGAATCACTCTCCTGTTCCTCCTCTAAACCCCCCACCTGAGGTCAAGCTTTGAAAGAAAGGTCAGATCCATTTGAAGGCTGTCCAGAGAGGGACTGAATCACTCAATCATGAGCCACTGAAAATTAAATTGATGCAAATGTTCATTTGACAACCTGTAAGTCTGGGGAGAGCTCCAGCCTGACCACAGGCTTTGTGCCAGTGCAGCTGGGCTTCCCCTGGCTTGGAGGAGGTTTTTGCAGCAGGTAAACAAGGGGGGGAGAGCCCTCAGAACACCAGAATTATCTTTTCTTCCCAAAGCCTGACTCATGGCAGGAGGGGAATCTCTGCAGAGAGCCTGTGTCATCACTGTGTCACCGCCTGGCAGCACTCCTGATTAGTGACCCTGGTTCTGGGCTGTTGGATTTTCTGTTATCAGCATCAGAGGTGCTGGGCACAGCGATGCTGGCTGACTTGAAAAGCAGCTGAACATTCCCAGCTCTCCTAATAAATCATTAACTACTCCAGAGCCATCACTGAAGTGTACAAGGGAATAAGCAATTACCTCGTGCCCTAGAGGAGCAGATCCTGTCCAGAAGTAGAAAGTGTCTGGGGATAACAATGTAACCAAAATAATTAGATGCTCTTTTGTGTTTGTTAAATTCAGGATTATATTCATAATTTTGCTCCCCCTTCCCAAAAGTAGGGGGTAATTAATTTTGAGGCAGCATTGCTGGCATTGACTGACCGTGCATGGGCACAGCTGGGACATTTTGCACTGACCTTTGCATGGGTCTGAATGACCAGAGCAAAAATTAGGAAAAGGAGAAATAAGATCTGTATTTCACAGAATCACAGAATCATTTAGGTTGGAAAAGATCATCAAGCCCAACCTTTGACTGAGCACCACTGTGTCAACAGGACCAAAACCAGAGTGCTGAGCGCAATCATTCCCTGGGCACCTCGAGGGATGGGGACTCAATCACCTCCCTCCCATCCCAGTGCCTGACCATCCCTTCTGTGAAGAAATTTTTTTGTGGTGTCCAACCTGAACCTGCCCTGGGTCATCCTGGGGCTGTGTCATCTCATCCTGTCACTGTATCCCAGGAGCAGAGCCTGACCCTCCTGGCAGGGNGAAAAGTGGATTTTAGGGTTTTTGGTATGGGGGTTCAGGAGGCAAGATGGAGTGAACTGAGTGTGTCCAGCCTTTCTCCTTCTTGGCCTCCATCTTCTGCTGTGATGTTGGCAGTTACAGCTTGGTTTAGAGTAGAAGCTCACTGTCTAACATAGGTGATAGGTATTGGAAAGTAATTGTAAACATTGTACACGTAGTTTTTAGTAAAAAGACATAACACCACCCCAGGGCAGGCAGAGTGCCTCTGACTGTCTTGCTGGATGACCTCGTCAGGGCAGGTGAAAATTTTTTATAGATAAGATACAATAAACAACCTTGAGACCGAGAAATGAAAGAGCTCTGACTCCTTCAAGCGCTGGGCTGGGAAAAGAGACTTTCTAACATTTCTTTGGGTCACTCTGAGCAGCGAGAGATCCCAACAAGCTCCCTCAGCTGCTGCTCACAGAATTCACTCCCCAGACTTTTCTCCAGCTCTGTTACCCTTCTCTGGACATGCTCCAGCCCCTCAATGTCTTTCTTGAAGTGAATATTGCCACATACAGACAATGGGTTTAAGGCTGGGCAGCCCAGCTCAGACAAGTGGAAAAAGGCCAGAATTGAGGTTATCTCTGTGGTGCTGCAGCAGAACATCAAAAGGATGATGAGCCCTGTGCAAACTTTAAAGAGAAATCTAGCTAAAGATAGGTTTCTTAGCAAAACACAGCCATGTCAGAGAGCTACATCACTGTGACATTTGAAATGCCCTTTATTTTCAGGTTATGATTTAATGCAGACATAGGATGACTTGTTTTGTCAAAAGTGGAGTCCACTCAGAAAGCCTGAACTTCTCCTTTCTTTAGGAGTGACCACTAAACCTTGAGACATTTATTTGCCCTTTATCTAAAGAACAATTCTGGCCTGATACGTTTTGAGTTGCATTTTTCATTGCTTTTTTAATTTTTAATTGCCTCCCAGCTCAGGAGGCAGTCAGAACATACTTTCAAATGAGATTTATTGTATTACTTGTATACCTAATCAGACAATTGCTATGTTTATCTTAATCATGTGTATTACTTCATTTATTTCAACACAGGTTCCCTTTGAATATCATTTCAAAGCATCATGACAGGCCTCCAGTTAGTAAACAAGTGCTTGAAAGGACTTTTATGAGTGATATTTGGAATTAAATATTAAATGAAACACAGACCTCTCTTCTTTAAAGACGGTAAGCCCATACCTTCTTTATTTTTGTAAAATTTGTCTTAATACATATGAATAAATAAGTAAGTGTAGAGGCTTCATAAAAGCTCTGTGGGTTTCTTATCCCCATGTTTTCCACATTTTCTGACAGCTTTGGACTGTATCTAACTGTGTGGTTATTTCATTTGGGAACTGATAAATTTCTGCAAGTCAAACAGAAGCAGTTTTAAACTTTGGCCCAAGAACTGAATGATATTTTAGAGGGAAGACTTTTCCTGCCACTTTTCCTTGTGCAGGCTGATTTATTTGCTTTGGAACAGGCTGCACTCACAGCATTTCCTGGCTGGAGTGGAAGTCCTGGGATTCCCACAGGGGAGACTGAACTCAACGAGCTTTCAAGACAAAAATTGCTCAAGACAAATAATTTGGAAAAAGCTGGGGAGAAGTACTAAATAGAACTGAAATCTCTGATAATCAGCCAAGGGTAGGGGAAGTGTCTCATACCAAGGGATGAGTTGTGTGTGCTCTTTTATTCAGCATCATTTCTCTGCAAATAGCACAAGTAACATTCCTGCAGGGCAGGCATGCTGGAGATGACTAAAATTTAAAGTGTTTAGTTTGCTTAGGCAGGAAAACAGGAAAGAACAAAGTTTCTCTGTGTAAACAGAAATTTCATGTCTGCCACACTGATTTTGTCCCAGAGGAAAAAACTCGATCAGACAAACAGAACCTATGGGACAAAATGTGAAAGCCAGAGAAGTAAAAATTTCCAGGCTCAGCCAGTTTATTGATTTCCTTTCAGCAACACAGAGATCATTTGCCACATTACCAGCTACTACAGATTTACCTTACATTGCAAAATAACTTGATGATTGACTTGGGGCTCTGAACACCAGCAACAAGGCAGAGCTGAGTCTGACTTTCACTGCAAGGTCTCACCCCAGATAAAACCCAGCTGCTGTGGCAGAGGTGGCACAAGTCCAGCTCTCCTGAAACGTAAATTCTCACCAATCAAAGAACAAAAGAACCAAAAAAAACCCCAAAACATAACAAAAACAAACAAACAAACAAACAAAAACCCCAAAACAACCCAAACCTCAACCAAACAAAAAAATTAACAAAAAAGCTGATGAGAAATTCCAAAATGGAAAAAAATGAAGTGCACACAGTCTCAGCCATTAGATCTTGGTTCTTCAGGGTGCTCCTCAGTGAGGATGGGGTGGATATTGGTGGTGGCATAGGAGCATCAGTCCTTGGAAGGGGATTGAGGGAATGGATGAGTGCTAAGAGGATTCTGCATCACCCCAATTTTACCTGGCAGTGAGCTTACACCCCCCTGGGTCTCTGATTTGTTAACAGAGATGAAGGCTTGGCTGGCTTGTGCAGGCTGAGGATGAGGATGAAGGAAAGGTCAGCGGCAGTGGGCAGCACTGCCACCCTCACAAGTCTCACATGGTCCTTGGAGGGGCTTGGGGGACATCACAGCTCCCCAGGGATGCAGCACAGTCACAGCCAAGCAAAGCGTCCAACATCCAGCTCTGCCCTCACTTGTTTGTTTGTTATTGTCATTGCCATTTTCCTCTTTTTGAAAAGGAGGGCAGGGATTTTATTTTATTTTATTTTATTTTATTTTATTTTATTTTANTAATTTATTTTATTTTATTTTATTTTATTCTCACTGAACATTTGGAAGGGAAGGGAAATGTATGTGGGAGGAGAGAGGGAAAGGTCCTGGCATGGCTGTTACTAGAGCCAGGGTTAATGGCTGGGACATTTGATAAATAATTCTGTTTAATTTAAGCCTCAGGAGCTTCTAATCAAATTGCATCACCTGTGGTTCTGCTGCTTTTCCCCAGGCTGGAGAGAGGGAAGGAAAAAAAGCCAACAGAAAACCCTGACCTTTGCTACAGCCAGCTGTGAATGGAGAATTTCCAAGCCTGAGTGAGCCAGGGGAAGTTGAAGGGAAGCATGTTCTCTCTAAAAGCCTT
The DNA here is from genome assembly GCA_013401375.1 of Spizella passerina. Lineage (NCBI taxonomy): Eukaryota > Metazoa > Chordata > Aves > Passeriformes > Passerellidae > Spizella > Spizella passerina. The sequence goes on along the minus strand of WBNQ01023734.1, from coordinate 515 downwards.
TTCCTGGAGAGCCCAGGGGATGGATGCTGGGCCAAGGCTCTGTCTGAAGGAGCCTGGGCAGCTGCTGGGGTTATCAGGGGTACCAAGACAGCCAAGCACCAGAGGGGATGGGGAGAGACAGTTTGTCTTGCTCAGTGGCAAAGCAAGAGCCACATGGTACCCCAAAAAGCTCACCCCAAAATCAAACCCCAAAATCAAACCCCAGCTGTAAGAGAGTTTGTGTGACAGTCTGTGGGAGACTCTGTAGGAGTGACAGGGGTGACGCACAGTCGGGACGGACAGAGACGAGAGATCTCTGCAGCCAAGTCGTGGAACTCTCGGTTTATCACAAAGGGCGTGGGTGAAGGGCCCGCTGGGAGCTGCCAGCCACAGCTCAGAGCAGGCCCGAGAGAAGAGAGGCTTAAAGTGTAAGAGAGTTAAAGACAAAGGTTTTAAGAGCGGAGAGCATGTAGAAAGGAGGGGATGAAAAAGTGCAGAGGTGAGGGCGAAAATAGAAGAGGAAGAGAGAGAGCGGA
>WBNQ01023732.1:0-15298 GCA_013401375.1 Spizella passerina | reverse complement strand
AAAAAAAAAAGGAAATATTATCCTGATTATCTAAAGGGAGAGGATTAAAGAAATAATTCTCCTTTTCCTGATGCTCTGCTGTAAATCTTCTAGCACAACAGTTGCAGTAAGTATCAGCTACTGTTTGTAATCCATATGTGTGGAGCCATGTGTGTTAGAGTCTGGATTAAAGGCAACCAGAGCCCATCTGATCTTGGTTGTCAATAAATCCCACAGACCCCAAAAGACTCAGAGGAATCTCAGGAATTGAAAAGCTATAGTTACATCTTTGCCCTATAATATTACCAGTGATTCATAGAAGGTTTAATACTGGTGACTTAAAGAAAACTCCTAATTACTTTGAAAACTCCAGGCAAACAGAACTACTCTGAAAAAAGGGTCTGTTTTGAGAGCATTAAATCTGAATTGCAGGAAATTTGTGAAGAAAATAAGAGCCAGAAAATAAGAGTCAGTCTTTTATAAGCTTATTTTTGAGTGAAAAATTAATGTTTACAGGATTATATAATTTGGTGATGCTTATGACAGCATTTCCCCTTCAACAATTTTTTGCAAGATCTGAAAACTGGACAAGTAATGCTCCAAAAGCCTCAATAGTTTTTCTAAGTTAAGGAAATAAATGGCAAAACAGCTCTTCCTTAAACCTCAAATCCACAAACTCCTCCCACAGTTTACCTAAACCAAGTGCAAATTTTTCCTTGATTTTTTTGGGTGGGTTTGTTTTGTTTTTCTTTTTTTTGGTTTTTTTTTTGTCGTTTTTTTGTTTACTTTAGTTTTGGTTTGGGTTTGGTTTTTTTTTGTTTCATTTTGTTTCTGGGTTTTGGTTTGGTTTGGGGTTTTTTGGGTTTTTTGTTTGTTTGTTTGGTTGGTTTGTTTTGTTTTGGTTATTTTTCTGGGTTTTTTGGTTTTTTTGGTTGTTGTTGTTTTTTGGATTTTTTTGGGTTTTTTGGGTTTTCGGTTTTTTTTTGTTTTGTTTTTCTTTTTAATTTTGTTTGTTGTTTTGGTTTTTCTTGTTTTTTTGTGAGTTTTTGTTTGTTTGGTTTTGTTTCTTTGTTTTGTTTTTCTTTTGTTTTTTGGTTTTGTGTGTGTGGAAAAAAAAAGAAAATTTCTGTTAGTTTAGGATTGAGATTATGCCAGATTAAAAAAAAAAAAAAAGCTTGGCTTTTTCCTTTTTAGGTCATCTTTGGGGCATCCTTTTGGGAAGGCACTGCCGAAAGAGTGCCTGCCCTGCAGCCCAGAGGGTAAAGGCAGAAGTGCAGCTCCGGCCCCGCTCCGACCTCGGGGTGCCTCAGGGAGCCCTTTGTGGCTTTGATTCTTTGCATTTCTCTGCACAAAGGCACATCAGCCTCACACACACTGAGCAGGGTCTGCTGTCCTCAGTCACATTTCATAAACCAGGAGGGAATGGGACTGTGCACTCAAGAGTTTAAATTCCAATGTGTGAAATCTTTAAATACAGGGGGAGTTTTTTGTCCCACCCCCCTTTTTTATTATTGTTTTTTTTGTTTGTTTGTTTGTTTTTGTTTTTTGTTTAAGGAACACATGCTGTTCATTTTACAGTTCCATGCTGCACCTGGAAGCAAAATTCCTTCCCTTTTTAATTTTCAGAGGCCAGGTATCACAGATCACTGAACGGCACTGTACTGAACCCTGAGATGCTCTGTTTAGGCACCTCCAAAGCACATCCTCAGTGGTTTCACTGCCCAGGGCTGAAAGTCTGAGGCCAGGGCAGCTCCAGGGCTGATACTGGCACAGGGAAAAGCCTCCCTGGATCCCAGCACAAGGTGCTGCTCTCTCACCCCTTGCTGTCCCCTGTGCTCACCAAGTGCCACCTGGGTGTGTGCTGCTGCTCTAGTGAGATGCTTTGATGGCTGCACAAGTCATTTTCCCATTATTTCATAGAAGAGAAAAGCCTTTATTTGATTGCAGGAGTGAGAGCTGCCCTGACAGATATTTTTGTGGCTGAGAGACCAACGCAATCAAATCAGGCAGATGCAGCATAGGGGAAATAAGGACTTGATGCCAGAGAGATGACACCTGAAATCATCTCCCCTTTAGACACAGGAAATGAAAATCCCAAGGAGATTCCAAAGAAATGGAAAGTAGTTTAACATATTCATATTTCTGTATCAAATTCTCCAGGTTACAGCCAATACCAGTCTTCAGTGATTTAGGAGCCTTAGCAGCACCACAAGGAAACAGAGGTGAAGACTGTCAGAAACCAAATGCTGACAGCAACAGGGGGGCAGTGGGTGGTTTACTTGCCAGCAGATGGGTGGTGTACAGTGGTGTACATCCCTCAAAGGCAGGCAGGTTACAAGTATAAAATATCTTCCTTGCATCCAGTCTTTTAGCTTAAAAACTTTAACTCTTGTCCCATCTCTGTGTGCTCAACTAAAAAGTCTGTCCTCATCTTTCTTGCAAGGCTCCTTTAGAAACCAAAAGTCTGCAATAAGGTCTGCTCAGAACCCTCTCTTCCCTGAGTGAAAAAACCCAGGATCTCTCAGCCTGGTGGAGAGGGGCTCCATCCCTCTGATCATCCTCATGACCCTCCTTTGGGCATGCTCCAGCAGCTCCATGTCATTCCCTTGATGATTAAAGTCATTTGGGAAATGCAGCTGATGGGACCTCTGTGCACAGGAGTTAAATGTCCCCATATTTGTCTAGTTTTGGGAGCAAGAAGATGACAGAGAAGAGGGAGGAATTCATCTTTCTTTCCCCACATCACTGGGAAAATAAGGGGATGCTCTGCACAGAAGCAGGAGATTGTTTTGGATGTCATGACTTTAATATTTCCTGAAATGCCTCCAAAAAGCCTGTGGAGACACCAGCATAGCTTAGCCACTATCACTTCTAGCAATTTGTCTTTTGAGGCACTGAAATGCCAGTCTCCTTTCAGGATATGGGGACAGAGGGGATATGGCTGCACTTGTGTCACTATAGAACACAAAATAAAATGACACGGACATGCAACAATCCAAGGTAAAAAAGAGGGTGTTTAATTTCTGACTCCAACATTTATAGATTTCCAAAATTGACAGTGGATTGGAGGGTGACAGTGCCACCTCTCCAATGACACTGGACAAACCAACAGTCCATCAAATTTTTCTTCTTTCATAAAAGAATGCAAAGCAATAAGTTATTTAGAGAAAGTGCATAAGAAAGTANTAGTATGTATGTTTGGATCTCTCCTTCAGTTCCTTTATAGATATGACTTCCTTCTTTCTATCATTTGCTATCAGGATATCCAAGATTTATCTCTAGATTTGAGACTGGAGAGGGTGCGGCCTGCCTGAGTCTCAGTGCTCACTGAGCACATTTGCTGTTTTGTGCTGTAAGCTCTCTGCTCTGCCTGCTCTGTTTCTCCTGGCTACCTTTCCCTCCCTAGATTTCCATATTTCCCAGCCTGAGCTCCTCTGAAGGGCTGGATCACAGTGTTGAAGAAAGTGGGCAGACATCACCTCCTGTGTCACCAGGAACAGAGCTGTTTGCTCGCTGGAGCTGCACAATGCTCTCTGGAGAGCCTGGCTCTGCAGAGTCAAGCTCAACAAAGCTGGAACCAGCTGGACCAAGCACAGTGCAGAGGCACACAGAGAGAGGTACCTGCATGTCTGCTGGTTTCCCTGGTGGTCTTTTCCATCCTGAGCCATGCAGATTTATCCTGAGTCATCCCCATCACAGTGGAGTCAATCCTGTGGCTAGTTCAGGCTGAGTGAGACATGAGATGGGTCAGCTGCTGAATTCTTCAAACTAAACTCAAATGAGACCAACATACATGTCAGAGCAGTTACTTGATGACTATTTCACTGCGGAGAATGCAAAGAATATCAAAGGGTCTAAGTTTCAATGCCCTGAGGTTAGACAAAAAAAAGCTCAAAGAAACAAAGCAGAAAAGCATCTCTGACAGGGGACTTCAGGGACAGGTAACAAAGAAAAGCAGTCTGTATATGGACTGTGTGATAAAAGCATCCCAATATTCCTGGACAACATGCCTGTTCAAGAAGCTGAATAGTATTTGCTGCTGAAAAGAGGTAAGGGTGCAGTATTAGAGGGAAAATAAGTGGAAGTGAGACTCAATAAAGAAAAACACATGAGTGGGATGTGCTCAGTGCCTGGTTATAGCCCTGCTGAAGGGAGCTTAGGGAAATGTCAAGAGCAAAATTCCCTTTCTGCTACCACAGCCCGGTTAAGATCTGTTTGTGGAAGACTGTAAGCAACAAAACTGATCAGCAAGTAAATGAGAGATCCTTAATTCCTGCCAAGCCTCCTGGATCATTTCCCTCTAAAGGTTCTAAAATGCGTGGGACTTCTGACAGATGAAAGCAGAATTGGTTCATTTGTTGAATGCAAACTAAACCCCTCAAAAACATTAAGTCCCATTATTTCAATGCCATTAAAAAAAAAACAAAAAAAAACAAACACTCCAGCTCAGAAGTGAGCCTGCAGATCTGTGCTGTGGAAGACACAGAGGATGAGCTTTGTTGAGCTTGACTCTGCAGAGCAAGGCTCTCCATGCCAAGCCTGTGAGAGCATTTTGCAGCTCCAGTGAGCAAACAGCTCTGTTCCTGGTGACACAGGAGGTGATGTCTGCCCACTTTCTTCAACACTTTGATTCAGCCCTTTAGGGGAGCTCAGGCTGGGAAATATGGAAAGCTAGGGAGGGAAAAGGCAGCCAGGAGGAGCAGAGAGTTTACAGCACAAATCAGCAAATGTGCTCAGTGTGCACTGAGACTCAGGCAGGCCACACCCTCTCCAGTCTCAAATCTAGAGAGAAATCTTGAATATCCTGATAGCAAATGATAGAAAGAAGGAAGCCATACCTATAAAGGAACTGAAGGAGAGATCCAAACATACATACTACAGCAGACATTCAGGTATCTCTCACTGTGCTTGGTCTTGCTGATTCCTCAACAGCATCACAAAATCAGGGTTTGTGCAGCCCCAGGAGTGCCCCATCAGCAGTGCAGGAGACACCAACCTGTGCCAAGGCAGCTCTTGGCTGAAGTCAGCTCTGAAACCCACAAAGCTGTGGCACATCCTGGCCTTTGTTTGATCACTTCTTAACACTTCCATGGTCCTGACCCTGGTCAGGATGCCCAAGTGCAGCCAAAACTCCTCTGTCCCCATATCCTGAAAGGAGACTGGCATTTCAGTGCCTCAAATGACAAATTGCTGGAAGTGATAACTCTGGCTAAGCTCTGCTGGTGTCTCCACAAGCTTTTGGAGGCATTTCAGGAAATATTAAAGTCATGACATCCAAAACAATCTCCTGCTTCTGTGCAGGGTATCCCCTTTTCCCAGTGATGTGGGGAAAGAAAGATTAATTTCTTCCTCTTCTCTGTTACAGATCTCTTCACACTGATTAGTCAGGGATGTTCTGGCTGAATATTTTTATTATGAAAACCTTTCTCTCTGTATTCCTTGGTCCTGCCTGCAGTGCGTGGCAGAAGTGGGGCCATGAAGCATTTGCTGATGCAGCCACTGGTTTGATGGTCTATAGGTAGCAGTCCCTACAAAGAGTTGTGCATTGCACAGGAATTACAAGCTGTGCTCTGGAACAACAAATGGAGAACTGCAAGGAAGACTTGCTCTATATCTATGGATTAGGAAATTAATTTTGTGCTAGCTACCCAGTTTACCTTGGCTTTGGAATAAATAAATTGGTATTGCGTAAAGGAAATTCTGAAACCTGGAAGGCTAGGAATAGAGTCTTACTCATAACATCATAAAGTAGATATCCTTGCCATGAAGACATGGGTCTGTCTAGATTGAAAGCAAAATTTTTCCATTGTTGAATGCACATACACTGCTGGTTGCATGGACATTAAATATCTCTACTTGCTTCAAATTTTACACTAAAGGATCTAGTAAATGGGGACACTACATAAATGCAAATATAACTTTTTGTGGAAGGGGAAGGAGATGCTTGCCAGTACAGCTTTTCTGGAAAGTTTTCCAGGAAAGGATTAGGAACTATGGATGGAATTTCCATAAGCCCTTGTTTTTGGCCTGACTATGACTCCCAGAGAAGCTGATGATAAATCTGCCATTGTATCCAGGAGGAACAGACTTGAGGCAGCACTGAGCAAACTGAAGATCCCAGCCTTTGACTCAGGAGTGTAAATATTTTGCTTTTATGCAGAGAGATTAGTAAATTCAGGGATGTTATTCAAAGGCAGTTTGGTGGCTGCTTCACTGAGCAGCATCCACACACACTGAGCATTCTTATCCCCCCCACTTTTAAAAAATGCCTCTTGTCTATGAGGGACAAGGACATAAACCACAAAGGCAGCTGCAGGCAGTGGTGTAATCTCAGCACAAAGGAGACAAATGGTTCACAGGCACATTATTCCCTCTGCACCCCTTGGGATGCTCCCCCTGCCAGGGGGATTTGTGGCTGCAGGGATGGGTGCTAGGAAATACCAGCACTGGCACAGCTGCCTGGGTCTCTGCAAAAGCTGCTGGAGCTGGTCTTTCCTGCTGCTGATGTGCTGTTTTTAATGGGAAAGGAAAAGAACTGTAAAGGGGAAAAGGTAAATCCCTGTTCATGTTCAGAGTAAGAAATATTGTTGTGTATTGAGAGAATTTAATCCACTCAGTAGAAAAGTGCCTGTCTGAAAAGGTATCCAATAAAGATGTGCTGAAATGAGGTGCAGAGTGGATTTTCCTGAGTTCTCTGTCCAACACATGTAGCAAAGATAGGAGATGAGAGCAGGACTTTTTCCCTTGTAGTTGTAGCAGGAGCCAGAGTGGTCACTAAAAGCTCAGCTATCCACAGACACTGCTGCCCATAAAATGCCTCTTGCACTCAGTGTTACAGGAAGAAATGGGATTTCAGGCTGACATTTCGGGCAGCCAGAAGAATGTTTGTGCTTTCCTGAAGCACTTCATTTCAGCAAAACAGCCGACAGATCCATGCTAGACTTCACCTGTGTAGTGTGCCTTGGCTAGGAAGGTCTTCTGCCTTATTGCTAAAAGTTGGAAATTTAAAATTAGTTAAAGGAAAATAAATCTTGATCTCCTAAGGTTGGTTTGTTTGGGTGGGGTATTTTTGAGGATTTTTTTAGGGGTGGGTGATTGGTTGTGTTGTTTTTTGTTGTTGTTGTTATTAGGGATTTTTTGTTTGTTTGGGGTTGGTTTTTTTGGTTTTTTTTTTTTTTGTTTTTTGTTTGTTTGTTTGTTTGTTCTTTGAGGTTTTTTTTTTTTTGAGACTTGTCAGGATTCTCTATCTGGTCTAAAAAAAAAATTCAATAATGGAACTTGTCAAAGAATTCAATTCAGACAAATATCCTGACTTGAAATTTGTGTGTCTGGAGACTCTCCCTGATGAACAGAAGCAGACATCAGCTGGCACAGTAATGTAAGGTGGAGAACACCACAGCAAAGTCATGGTGTGAAACTTAAAGGGGGGAATTACAAGAAGCATTTATGTCACAGCAGTTTTATTACTTGGAGCTTTTCCCAAGCAAGCTTGGTAACATCATGGCTAGCAGAATTGACATTCTGAAGAATTGACATTTTACTTAAATATTTTTCTCCTGCTGCAAGATCTGACCTTACCGCTACATTTAACCTGGCCAGAGTATTAGCTGAAGAGCAACCTTTCATGTCACACACTAGATTAAATCCTGCTCAGTGACTTCTCTGAGTGTCCAAGGCAGTATTAAGAAGTCCATCCATCTCTATACTTTGGGCTGACAGACACTTTCCTCAATGAGTTTTTGCAACAGAAAACTTTTGCTGGAAAAAAAACAACCCAAGAAGTCAAAGATTTAGAGTAAAGACTTGAGACAAACCATCAGAAAACCATGTGACAGAAAGGGGAGGACAGTAGCAGAGGTTTTCAGTCTTTCTAACTCCTGTATAGTTTTGGAGAGCAGTAGAAAAGTGGCAATTTGAGAAATGGTCTGAGCTTATTTATTCTCATTAATGTTACGTCTTGATAGATCCAGAGGAAGTCTAATACCAGCCCACCAAAGTGACTTACATGAAATAGGACAGCTCCCTAATTTAATTTGTTTTAATGGAAGCCTCAGTGATATCCACCCTTGGCAGAAGTGCACACCATTACAGGTGCAGCACCTGAAATGGGAAATATCTCTCCAGCTGAAATGGGAAATATCTCTCTAGCTGAAACTGAGAAGCTGATCTGTCTGAGCTGCACTGAGCTGGGCTTTTTTCCTTTCAGTTTGCTCATGCCTGTCCCATCAGACCTGCTGAAACAAACAGCCCAAGAGAGCCCCCAGACATGAGTCAGAATCTTCACAAATCACTACTCTGGCTGCTGAAGCCATTATTCAAGGATTCATGAAGTCTTCTCACCATTCTGGAGATGAATGCTGGATTTTGAACTGGCATTTGAAATGATAACCAAGCTGGCATCAATCCCACAGCACGAGTGTGTCATCCCCAGGGGTGATATCCACTCACAGCAGAGACAAGAAACCCCTCCCAGACAGGGGCATGAGAGCTGGCAGGGGGCTTGGAGAAGAAGAAGAAGAGATGGCAAGAATTACTGCTCTGCCCTCATAGGAACAGAGCAGAATCCACCATAAGTTTCTGTGAAAACTGGATTCTTTTTCAGTGTGGCCATTTTACTTCCTGTATGGTCATCACAATCTTCTGTCACCTTCCTGCTGAGGTGACAATTCTCATGCCATCCTGTTTGTCTCCACCTCCTTGGCTACATCTGCCTGCATGCACAGTGACGTCAGGATCCTCTGGAAACAAGTTTTTTGGTGTTTGCTCCAGCACTCCCTCCAGTGAAAAACCTTGACTAATACAATAACTACCTGATGAATTAAGGAANAGAGATGGCAAGAATTACTGCTCTGCCCTCATAGGAACAGAGCAGAATCCACCATAAGTTTCTGTGAAAACTGGATTCTTTTTCAGTGTGGCCATTTTACTTCCTGTATGGTCATCACAATCTTCTGTCACCTTCCTGCTGAGGTGACAATTCTCATGCCATCCTGTTTGTCTCCACCTCCTTGGCTACATCTGCCTGCATGCACAGTGACGTCAGGATCCTCTGGAAACAAGTTTTTTGGTGTTTGCTCCAGCACTCCCTTGAGTCAAAAACCTTGACTAATACTCACAATAACTGCCTGATGAATTCCTCTTCCTTAAAACCAGAATTAACACTGCCATGACCCAGAAAAAGAAGAATTTGTCAGATCAAACAGCAGTGATCAGACATGGGGAAGGGGAAAAGTCACCCTCCAGAGGCAGCATGGAAGAACCAAGCAGAGGAATGTGGAAAGCAGCCACCTTTGGGAGCTGAGTCAGACACAGAGCCCTGCTCTGCTGCTTCCTTTCCACACAGCTGGAAATTGGACACATGAAGGATTGTACTGCCATGACCCAAAGCAGATGAAAAGGGATTTCATTCACACCCTGGTATTTCCATGCCCTGGCTTAAAAATGCAACCTTTGAGCACAGGAATGACAAAATGGTGTTACATAATCCCGGGGTAAACTTTCTGGACAACATCCAATGATATTCTTCTGAAAAAAATTACAAGTAGCCATTTCCCTCTGAACTGGGCAAAAAATCCTTGTCCCAGTCCTTGGGTGTGATTCTGGGCAGAGCTGAGGTGCTGCTACCCAGGGCTGCATCTTCCACCACCCCTGCCCTTGGCCTGCTCACCAACAACCAGGTGCTGCTTTATCCTCTTGCTGCTCAAGGGCTCCAGACATTCCCATATGGTTTGAACTCCTGCCAATGCTGTAACTTGATTTTTTCCTGATGTCTGAATAATCATTTGCTCTATGACTTTCTCCCTCTGAAAGAATTCCCTCCATATATTGGCACCAGTGTCTGGCCTGAGGTGCCCACGATGGTCAGCAGTCTCCTTTCTTTTTCCTTTTGCTGTCACCTTTGTGTCCCAATAGCATTTTCTTTTCCTTCTGGATGGATGTCACCCTTGAGATTTGTCCCCATTAGTTCTCATCAGGAGGAAGAAATTCTTCCCAAAATAGTTGCAGTGGCTACTTGTGTCCTTCATCTCCAAGACTCTGAGCTTGTTCTTCCCCTCCAACTCTTATGGGTCCTCTTCAAGAACAGAACTGGAGCATCCCTGAGAGTTAGGGCATGCAGGGAATGGAGAGGAGGGACAAGGAGTCTGGGATGGGATGGTGGGGTTTGACTCATGAGCAATTTTTTGCTTTCTTTTTTTTTCCACCCAGAAAAAGCAAACCCAAGCAGCCCAGCCCATGCTGTGCTGTGGGACCCAGCCTGGCTGACCACCCTAAGGGGAGCATCAAGATATATGGAATCAATGAAACACAAAATCATAGAATGGTTTAGCATATAAGGGACCTTAAAGAGCATCTAATTCCACCCCCCTATCTATTCCCCACCTATCTATAAAGATGCTTCCTTGCCTGTCTGCCTGGCAGCCCCATTTCTCTGTGAACCCTGCAGAGGAGCCAGCCTCAGTGCACACTTTGGTAAGAAAAGCTCTGTGAACAGAGNAAAGGCATTGCAGTGTTCCTGTTGTTTCAGAGAAATAATGGCTACAGACTGCCCTGCTCAACTGGCAGCAGTGGGAAAGAAAAACCTGGGTTTAAATAAAACCAGAGTTTAGCAGCTCTGAGATGGAACTACAGGTGTGCCTAAATTCCCTATAACTTCCTGACTCTGAAAGGTATCAGTCATGTCACCTCTAGCCTGCTGAAAGAGCAAGGGAAAAAGGCATCCCTGAGCAAAACTGTTTCCCTGAAATATGTCCATCCTTGCTCTCACCTGAGCAGAGCATCTCCCCTCCTGATGCTGCCATCCCCAGCTGTGCATGCTCAGGTGCTGCTCTGGAATGTGTGTGGGGCTGGCCTCACATCCCTGAGCAAGGGATGGGGAGACAGAGCCAGCCTGGACAGGGCTTTCCTCACCAGCCTTGGGTGCCCAGCAAGGCTTTCATTCTCAGTGCTTCCTGATATCATAGACCTCCTCTGGCTCACTCTGTTTTTAACCTCCTCTGACATTTAGGGCTGGTTCTATACTGGGGATTTAATTCAAATTGTTTGAGGATGTGAATTTAGAGAGGAATAATTATTCTTGATTAACTCCCCATGTGGACAGTCTTATTCCAAAATAAAAGTGCTTTATTTCAAATGGGTTTAATTGACTCCAGGAAAATCACTAGGTTGTTTTCTCTAAGAAAAAGAATAGATACAAAATGAAGAATACTTTTTCTTCCTCAGTTTCTTGAAAAATGCAAGGATTTTTGAATGTTATGCAAGTTTTAACTGAAAATTGCTATATGTTATTATGTATAATTTGCACCTCTGATAAACTGCACGCTGTTAAAATTATTGTTCCATGAAAATAATTACACAGCAGCCAACATAATTAGACAAGCAGTGCAAAATCAGAGGCAGAAATGTAGGGCAATATTGTGAGCTGTTTATAAGGGAGGATGCTCTGAGGTGTGTTTTATTCTGTCCACACACTCACACGGAGCCTGATTTACTGAAACCAAACCTGATTACTGAATGTAACAAGCCTCACAAAAAAAACATGAAAAAAAAAGGATTCTTGGCTTTAGGACGAATTTTCTGTTAAAAAAATACAAAACAAGGCAAGACAGAAGATGGATCCCAGAATAATCAATACTTTTCTGGGGAAAATCAGAAATTGAGGTGCCAAAAAATGTCCAGGAATACCAGTAGTGGAGGGCTGCCTGTGGTACCCAAAAGGGAGAGCTGGAGTCAGGCAGGGCTCTGGCTGTCAAACATGGGCTCAGACACTGCTCTTGTGCCATCCAAATCACTGACCTCATCTCAAATATCATCATTTAAGAATATTTTATGGGGACAGTGCAGCATGCAGTGAGCAGTTTAGGGTGAAGAATGTTTAGCATGAATCCAGACCCAACCCTTTGTTCACAGGGCAGGGATCTGGTCCCTGCCTTGTTGGGTACCAGGACAGCCCTGCCCATAAACCTCCTCTTCCCAAATATGTGCTCTGTCTAGGTGCAATCCAGCCTTGAACAGAAATGTTCTCCTGGAATTTAAAAAATTGCCCTTATGAAATTGTCATCAAAGCTGCTTCATGTGATTCTTCAAAAAAACTGTTATCAGAAAATCAGCATTTTCTGCATTAAAACAAAGGAAAAAAACCCCAACCCACCTAAAGCAACCAAAACTCTTGTGTGAATCAGTAGATGAGAAATCCTGTTCTGGGGCTTCCCAGACAGTAGGAGCTACACTGCTGGCCAGTGGAAAACACAGAACACAGGCTTTTCTCAGCTGCCTTTTGTCCACCCAGCAGCAATTGAGAGCCAGCAGCCCCTGGATCCCAGCCCTGGTTTTCAGGACACAGAGGAACAGGCTGGGATCAGAGGAATGCAGAGGTTTACAGCATGGCTCATGTGCATATAGACAGGCAGAGTTCTGCAGAACAGAGCCTAGAATTGAGACTCCTGCAATCACACCATGAGAAATGGGAATCTTAATGCTCCCAGAGAATGTTTGTTTCTTTGCTTTTCTGACATTACTTTCAATATTGGGTTTCCCTGCCCCTTCTGCTTTGCAGAGATGGAAGAGCAATGAGCAGGCAGGAGGTGATTATTCCACTCTTTTTAAACCTACTGTACATGTTACACATTTAACAGCTCAGCTGAGAAAAGGAAACCTTTTTCCATATTTATCCATTCTTTATGTTCAATGTACAATATAAACCCCTACTCACACACACCAAGCCAAATCTTTCCCTTCTTCTGGAAGACCAATATCTTAATAAAATGCATTATTTTAATTGTCTAGCCCATCAACCAAACCAGATCATGGCCAGGAGTGTTTAGGTGCCCATCTCACCCTCCTGGCCACCTTTGCCAGGTCCAGAAGGAGGAGCAGGAGCAATTGTTCTGCTGCTGTGGCCTGTGGTGGGAGGGAACGCAGTGGGAGCAGAGACCTCACTGTGGGGTGGGAATTGGATGTGCCAGATGCAAACATCTGGAGTCAGGAGCTCAGGAAGGGTCTTCAGTGCCACGCTTTAAGTACAGCCCTGGTAACTTCAGGGACTTTCAGCGGAGTTTGGGCTTTCTGGGGCCTGAGCCATTCTGAAAACAGGACTTCAGGATGCTTTTGTAAATTTTAGTCAAGGTGAATTTATACCGAAGTCTAAATCCACAGTTAATTACAATGAAGAATAAATGGTTCTGAAGAGATTAGGGATGAGCTTTTGAAAGAGACCTCTGAATTTTAAGTAACCAATTCTCTTTGAAAGTCACTGGATTTGGGCTTCTAACTCCCTTGCTCACTTTTGAAGATCCAAACCAAGGTTTAAAATTCATTCTGTTAACAAGCTAGCCAATATTTCTTTCCTGGGAAAGCAGTCTTCTGTTAACCTAAAATTAAGACAACAGAGGGCTACATTTTTTGTTTTATTCTCCAAGGCTAATAATGAAACAATATAGAAATTGTGAAAAATAAACGACAGCAATTTAGATATTTAGTTTTCAAATCAGTTGACAGGCACAGCAAGGAAATGGTTTTGCCTCTGAAGAAATAAATGTAATAAAATCCTGTTTAAATAATGTTTAAGTGATGTGATGAAAGACGGGTTCACGAACCCTCTGTTATGTTAACAATTAGCAGTGCAGGACATGGATTTTGTTTAAGAAATGTGTACTGCTAATACTGGGGTCAACATATGGATAAACAAGAGTGGCACTGTGCAGTAGAGTCAGGCTCTATTAATATCTGCTTGGTTATCTGCATTGCTTTATTTATCACACCAAGATCTGCTGCAGTCAGGTCCTGTGTGTCCACAGGCAGCTGTGGGCAGCCAGCCACGCTCTTGCCCACATTGAGACGTGGTGGAGTTGGGACTGGATGGTGTTTAGGGTCCCTTCAAACCCAAACCACTCTGTGATTTGTGTGCTGGAGTGGTTTTTGCTCAGAGGGAGGAAGAGCCACATGAGCCAGATCACTCTGTGATTTGTGTGCTGGAGTGGTTTTTGCTCAGAGGGAGGAAGAGCCCCATGTCAGCCCAGTACTGACCTGTGCTGTTTGAACCAGCCAGGTCCATGGGTTGGGACACTGACCTGGGACCACTCCAGAAGCTTTTTCTGCTACAGAGCAACCATGCAATGCCAGCCAAGCCACTGTGCTCTCCTCTCACATCCTCTTGTAAGTTGTTAATCTTACCATGAGCCACAATGGTACCCTGAGCATGGAGCTCTCACTGACAGGAAGGATAACCTCCTTGGAGCTGGACTTCAGAAGACTCAGATGCCTTGGGCAGCTCCTGATCCTCTCACTTCCAGTCGCCTTGGGAAGCTGCTGCCTCACTCCAGACATGTCCTTGGACAGATTGATCCTCAGTCCTCCTCAGTAACAGCTTGAGAATTGACATAATTGCTGCAGACAGACCTGGGAATCATGAGAAGGATCTGCCATTTATAAAGATGCAGCTTCCATCTTCTTGTGCCTTTTATACTCTCTTAAGCCTTTGACTTTACATTTGGGGGTGATGGAAAGGTTCATTATTATATCTGAGTCAACAACAATCCTCTGGAATATCTGCTAAATGACCTAGCTCACCAAACATTTCCAGGGGTTTTTCTGTCTATGTGTATGGAGGACAATCTGTAATTTCCATGCTGCAAAACACAGAGAGTAAGCCAAGCCTTGCTCCTGGAGGTTGGCAGTGTGATGGCTTGGTCCAGGAAAAGGCTGATGACCCTCAGTTCCCACCATGGGCAGTGGAATTTGAAGGTATCCAGCTGCCACAGGAAGCCCATGGATGGCAATGGGCACTATTTGGACCTCAGTGCAATGCCTGATTAGATAACAGCCTGTCTCTAGGTAGAGCATGTATTCTCTCTTTCATTCTTCCTTTTTCTTTCTCTGTCTTAATAATGCATGTAGCTCTGATTTATTTTTTATCAAGATTAACAATGGAACAATACCACTTCAAATATTAAAAAGGCAAAGAAATGTAGGTACTGAAAAGGAAGGAAAATACCTCAATTTCAAGCCTAAAGATTACTTTGGGTCCCAGAGGAAGCAGAAGCAATTTAGTGGCTGATACCCTTAGCAAGAAAAAAGGTTGTAAGATTAAGACCAACTGCTGTTTGGATAAGTGGTTGGTAATTGCACATATCAGCAATTATGTGCTGTCATATCATTTTTCTGCTACCTTACTCCTCTCTTGTGTCCCGTCAGGGTTTACTTGGAATGACCCTACATGCATGGTCCTCTTTGGATTCACCTTCCTAATGTCACAGCACAAGTTCCAAGAAAAAAGAAGTCATTATTGCAGGAGGTGCCTGGTGGAGGTGCTCCTCTTCACTGA
>WBNQ01023731.1:3450-23766 GCA_013401375.1 Spizella passerina | reverse complement strand
TCACCCTGTTCTAGCCCATGGATTACCATGGAAGATAGAGAGGGGAGGGGGGAAAAAGTAAAGGAAGAGCTAAAATTAAATTATTTTTGCAACAACTGAAACATGCTCTGAAGCTCTTTTTGGTTGTGTTTTTTTTTTTTGGTGCCTCAACAGGTGCTTTTCTAAGGCATAAGGGTTTGCTGCTTTCCAGATGGGATGGAAACATACATCTTTTGTAGATTTGTGTTTCTTGATCAGCAAGTGATTTTCCAAACCTTTCTAATGAATCTGGATATTGAATTGCCGTAAGTTTATATGAATTTAACCACATCTTGGGATGATCTGAAAATGAAAATTCATGAAGGGCAGGAATTTATGTTCAGTTATGAAGTGACTGGCTGGAAACTTGTGTGCTTCCTTACTTCTAAAAAGTTCAGACTGTTTTAATGTATTTAGATGCTTATCAATTCATTTCTGTTTATTTCCTAAGGGGCCATTTTTTAAATGCATAGCAGTGATGGAAATACCTAAAACAAACCCCCAAATCTGTAGTGTTACCAAATCTCTGTAGTTAATTAAGGGAGGAAATGAATGTAGGGCACAGGAGAAGGTGACTGGATGCCTCAGGCTCAACCTGCCACCACAGCATTGATTCTGAAAGTAAAATTCATTTTGTTAGTAAAATCCACCCAGCCTACCCTCAGTTATGAGGTGTCAATACTGTCAATCTTTACAAGCTGAAAAAACCCTGATTTAAAAAGCACAGGTTGACTCCCTGAGCAGGCTGCACATTTTCAGTAATACATCACTGGATCAACACCACTTCACTGTTAAGGTGCAGAAACTCAGGTTTGTTTTTTTTTTTTGCAGTGCCATGAAGTCAAGAACGCTGTAAAACTGCTGCTCAGTGATAGAAAAAAATCCCTGTAAAAGCAGACTTTGTGGAAGGAGTTTGGTGATAATGTGACATGTGCATGGTGGTTCAGTCACACTTAGCTAAACTCAAATTTCTTTAACCACGGAATTTAATATGCTACTACTGGGGTTTGCTTTTTCTTTTCCCCTTCAGGAGTTTCATACCTAATTGCAGTTGTGTCAGCTGGTTTGGAAGAGTTAGAAAAACTTGTGGAATGATAGAAGGGAGAAGAGGATTTTTATGCTCTCTGTGAGAATGATAGGCATTTCCCAGGGCCACCAGGTAGAGAATTCAGCTGCATTTCCTGGCTGGCAGAGCTGCTTGGCACAGCTCCAGGGCTGTGCAGGAAATGGCCAAATTGGTGGTTGTGTTTTAATTTTCCTGCTTGCCTTGTGAGAATAAGGAAGTTCACTCTCCTCAAATGTGTGTTGTTGAAGCTCAATTAAAACGTGCAAAGTGGATGATGTTCATTGATGGAAACTGCTGATATAATGAGAAATGCAAGGAAAACTGGTTGAAGCTGTTTGAAGGTGGAACAGTGGAACTTAATCAGTTTTGAACATTTTAAAATAACCCCTTTCTGAGCTTGAATCAGTGGATGTTCACTAACATTTTGGCAGGACCTATGGGAGGACCTAGGTTCTTTTCATTTGCCATCCTTGTGTCCTTTCTCCAATGTCTCTGAATAGTGCTTGAGGTGAAATGAGATAAAATCTGGCATTTTGGACACTGCTCCTGCTAGAAAAATGACAAATGTGATACTTCAAATGGAATCTTTCTGGAAAAAAATTAAAACCGTGGCTCCAGTTATGCCATTGTAACTCTCAGTGATAGAAAAGTCAAAATTTATTGACTTTTCTGTATTCTGTGTTATTTGATGCTAAAATCTAGAAGCTTTTTTCCTTCAGGAACACGATAAAAGATTATCTTGCTGGATACTTTTAAGTCAGCATCATTCCAAGTGTCAGAACTTGATCAGATGATCCCTTTTCCCCGATCTATAACACATTTCTTCCATAACCAGGCCAGGGGAATTTGGAAGGTGAGGAGGAGGTAGAGGCAGCTGCACTGGATCCTTGAGGAGGAATTTGGACTAGAAAACCCCAATTGCAATTGTTGATACTCAAAGTAAAGCAATTGTTGATACTCAAAGCAAAGCCTGCAAGAGGGTATCCTAGAAAAAAGCAGGGTAGTTGCTCTAGAAAGATTCTTTCTTCTTGTTTCTTGAAATGAAATAATTTTTTTCTGCTTGTATTTTTTAATCAAGAATTTTATGGGCACCAGGAATTTCCTAACAGAACCCATTTGCCAAAATGACCAAACTACTTTACAGAAAAGATGAAATAATGGAAGGGATGGTATATTTATTACCTGATTATCTTCCATATAATAGTGTAGTTTGAAAAACCTCATTAAAGACCATTAATGAAATATCAAGTCTCTTGATAACAATTCTAAATTATCTCTGTCATGAAAAAGAACACTTGTTTGAATTGTCTTCTTTACTCCTAGACTGAATTCATAGAGAGGATTCTGAAGAGTGATATTTTGAGGAGGAAGTTTGTGTTCACTGTAGATTTTTTGCTAGATCAGTCTTCTCTCTAATACAGTGCATTTTCTCTTGAAAGGCTGGAGTATACCAATGAGGATGTTTTATTATAGAGGAATAATGATATAGTGACAGAAAGTTGATGGCATATTTGGGATACCCCAAAGGGATTCCCCAGCACTAAATGTCACCCAGCAAAGACATTTTCTGAACTTTGTTTTTTGTTTATGTTACAAAATTTTAGGCTCTGCAGATTGGTGAGGAAAAGGTTTTATTTTTGGGGGGGTTGGGGGGGGGTATTTTTATGTCCTGTGACTAAAATAAATGTTTAATAATGAATTATTACGACAGAAGGCATTTATAAACTTCAGGTTATCCTGTTAAACTGATTTGGGACAGGAAGGGAAAATACTTGATGCAGGAGTACACAATCATGGCCAACAGAGCATCCAAAGGACACAGAGTGTGGAAGATGGGTGTCCTTTTGCCTGACAATAGGGAATCCATTTTGTCTTAAGTACATTGGTAACAAAATCCTGGTAGAAGTTGTCTGTACCCTGCAGACCACACACACAGAATTCTATTGCAGAATACTAGGAACTGATATTCTAATTAAAATTGTAATTGAATACTAGTTTCAAGGGAAACTGTCCTGTTGTAAACTCTCTAAGGAAAAACAGGTAACAGATAGGTTTTTGAGGTGAGAATGCCTAAGATTTCAATAATGAGCTCCCCAAAATGGCAGAAAGATGTTATGTAGGGGGATACAACATAAGAAAATAAAGGTCGTGTAGAAAGCAATCTTACCCCTTAAGGAGTTGCAGATGGGTTAATTATTGAAGATTGGGAACAGGCCTGATTTTAACATGCCACAGGTGTAGGCAATAAGAAGAATGTTATAAAAGAGTGGATTGGTGGGAGCTGGAGTCAGTTGGCTGCTGCAAGGACAAGAAAGAGTCAGTGCCTGGAGGAGCTGCCTATGAGAAACACCAAGGAGGTAGGAAACTCTGGCAACATGGAACCCTTGCAATGTAATGACAACAGTGTTAAATTTGAAAAGCTAAGTCTAAAATATTGTCCTGGGATGGGGAGATGGATGATGGAGGACTGTTGTTTGGAGTATGCTTTATTTTTTTAAACCAGTTTCAGCTGGCAAAAATACCTACTTTTCGTCTTAACAGAAAAAAGAGCAGTTGTTGATAACCCTTAGTGAATAAGTAAGTCCGTGGCTGTCACGGCCCTGTTGTCTTCAGTCCAAGAGGAGCTGGAAATCTCCTGGGGTGCATTTCACTTAGCAAGCTCTGGAGAGCTGGAATAAGACCTTGTCATGTGGAGGGTGAGGCCTGGCAGAGGCTGTCACAGGTACCTGGGGACAGTCAGATCCCCTGGCAGACACACAGCACTCCTGCAGGGAGTGTGGCAGTTCCCTTGGACACATTTTGGTCCCTGTGACTGTGTGTGATGCGCTGCCCTCGGCTGAGGGTACCCTGCCTGTGTTGTCTTGGATTTTATCCTCTCTTTTCTGCCAGGATGGGCTGAGGGGAGGCCCACTCCACTCACATGGAAGGAGCTCTGTTTAACTGTCCATGCCTAATAGCAGATCACTCACAGCAGGATTTCTTCCTGAACAAATACCATGAAACTCTCTGAAGATGCAGCATGGAGAGAAACATCCATGACCCGTGCAGCCTTCTTTGTGGGAAATGGATTTGTAGAGAATTTTACTGTATAAACCCTTGATAGAAGGTTTATACAGTATGGATTTCTATGCAAACTTTGAGATAAGAAATGTTGATAGGATAAATATTGTTGAGAGAGAAATAGAGTTTTAAAAATTTTCAAAAGATAGTTTTATCTTTTGAAAGACACACCACACAGAGGGACATTGGGGGGTGTCCCTTTGCCATTGCCTCACAGCCCCTGCCTGGCTCCCTGGAGCGGTGCACAGAGAGGAAACACCTCTGGCTGCTGGTGGAGAGAGCAGAAATTTTGCTCATGATGACTCATGTAAGTCAGGGAAATAAAAAAAAAGGCTGCGGCTCCCTGGGAGGAAGGAGGCCTGATGCATTTTAATGAAGGAAGTTCCCCAAAAGCCTTAGAAGGGAAAAGGTTTCAAGTTGAACTGTATGCACAAGGTCACCCAGGGCACAGGACAAAAAGGGTTCAGCCCTTCCAGCACACAACATGACAGCTAAATTGGTTGGAATAAGCTGGGATCTTCCTCTGGAGGATGGATACTAAAACAAATCAATTAGGCAGTGTGAAGTGGGGGACTGCTGGTCAGCCTGCTATGCTTTTAGGCAGGTGAAATGATTTAAGAGATTGAAAGGAGGAGGAGAGAAATGAGACCTGGTATAGCTACACCCGCTTTTCCTTGTCTTTGGGGGTTTTTTTGCAGTTTTTAGAGTAGAATTGGTCCACTTTCATTGCAGCAGTAAGCTGTTGAGATTGCATTTATCTGTCCACAGGCCACAACTTTTCTGTTTGCAGCTAGATTTAATTGACAAATTCAGTAAACCTATCAGGCATCATACATAGGGTGGCTGATGTTCAGAGCAGTATATTAATGGGATTTTTAAAGGGAGGAAGGGAAGGGGAATGGGACTCATTGCTGCTGTTTGGGAAGCCAAGTCTGACTCCTTGATTTAGAGGAACTGTTCTGCTGAAATGGGAGGAGGGATGTGGACAGCCCTGGGACTGAAATTAGCTGTTCTTTGGCTGTCTCCTGATTCTGATGGACTCAGGACTGCTCTGCTTTGTCTCAGTTTCTTCTGCTCAGGCATAAAGAAAAGAGAAGGCTTTTGTCAAATTCACTTATGTTCTGCTTTGACTGAAGCAACTGAGTGTCTCTGTCATATGGAAATGCCATATCCATATATTACAACTGTGATGTAGTGTTTGAAGGCAGTGGCCTTACTAAATTGCATCCACAAAAATCAGCAGTAGTAGTGCTTAGTGCTTTTGTCTTCTATTTTGAGTCAATATTGAACTTTGTAGTCTTTTACTTGCTACTTAATTAAAAGTAAAATTCAGCAGCCAAGCAAGGGTACCATAATATTTGAAGGAGACAACATAACAGACTGTGTATTTGAATATGAATTCTTTTGCAAGTCCCAGGGAGCTCCTGATGGAAATTTGTAAGGTCGTGACTGACTTGATGGTGTAGTTATAAATTCCTGCTGAACATTAAGCACATTGGTATTCTTCTCATCTCTGTTTGGTCATTAAGGAAAGTGATGAACATCACATGGTGTCAGGAGCGTGGAGCGAGAATGAATTTGGGAAGACTTGAGAAAAGGTCACAGAAAACCAAGGGAAGGGGAAGAAAACTGCTTAGTGCACTGTGTAATCCAAAGCTTTCTTACACAGGTTTTATAGGAAGTTATTTTGTTTGCTTTTTAGAAGAGTTTCAAAAGATTATTGCATGTCTTGTGGAGAAGGGCACAGATATGCCCTTGACCCTGAGATTGTACTGAATCCTGGGATTATCTAAGAGCCATATTAGAGATATAATCATGTAGTCAATCAATTCCCTGCTGACAGGAGTGATAAGTGTCAGTGATACAGGCTAAACTCTGGGTTGTAGCAAACAGAATGCTCTGGGAGGCAAAACCTAAAAATTCTGCGTGTGGCTGAAGCCTTCTAAGTGCATCAGCAGAGACACAGTGACCTGCTGCTTTTAAATGATGGCTCCAGCACACCAAGGTTTTCATAAAAACAGGCATGGCAACTTAACTGAGGCAAAACAAAGTTCTGGGCAGAATTACAGGCAGGCTTGGGCACTGGCAAAATTAATTTTTCATGCCTGAGTTGTTCAAGCTCTGTCCTTGCAGAGACAAGACAGTGACTTTCTCTGTCCTAAAGTACAGCTGGTTTCCCCTCTGTACATGTGTGAGTGCTGCTTTGTTTCACCAGGAGCCCTCTCTCCCATTTGACTGCTTGATAAATAACTTCTCACTTCAATGAGGTTAAAACTTCCTTCCATCCCTCAGTAAAGATTTTTTTCTTGCAAACCTTACATTTTACATCTGCCTCTGTGTCAAAACCTCTGTGATGAGTTTCTAAACATCACAGTTGTAGCTACTCCTGAGTTTTCACTCAATAAGCTGAGGTGATGCTCACCTTTTTGTTTTTAGGCAACCTATAACCTCTTCCTAAACTTGTCACACTTTGCAGTACCAAATCACAATTCATTTCAACCCATCAAAATTTCCAAAGGTAACAAGGCAAACAGGTTCTTACCTCATAAATTGACTTTTGCCTGATCAGCTACTTCTGAAATTGAGTAAAGGCATGGTTGATTAATCTTCAGGAAAAACTTAAACCTGTTCATTCTGGTGTTGTTTTCCTTGTCACTCATGCTCTGGTTAATTAATATGGACCCATTTTAAGAATAACTCTGCATGGTGAAACTGAAGGCAGCCTGCTTCAGAAAATAATGTATTAATACATTGTTGTGTTGCTGTGCTGCCTGGCATGAAGGCTGCTGCTTTAATGGAAGATGTGAGGAATTTATTTTTTTGCAAGTAGTGACCTTTTCTACCAGGGCATGTGCTAAATGGCAGCCAGCTATGCATCAGAAAACAATTATGCCTGGCAGTGAAGCTGTTCATATGTTCACAAGGCCTTTGAGTTCTTGAGTTTTCCCTGGCATTTAATCTGAGCTGTGCACTGGAAAGGAATCAACTTTTTAAAATAAATACACATTTTTTTGGAATCCAGACCTGAAAATAATGTTGTTGAGTATCCATTTTTGTATTTCCCACTGTCTGAGAGACGGCTATATTCTCATTTACCGGCTGTATTATTAAATGTTTGAGACTTTTTTGCTGCCATTTATTTCCAATTTCAGAACTGATTTAGTATGATTTTGTGAATTATCTGGAGGAAAAATTTTTGAAAGGCATGTGTAGAAATAGGCACTCTTCTATTAAAAGTCAACAGAAAATGGGCACTTATTTGTCTACCTTGTCCCCTGTTCACAGCCAGTGGACTAAATTGTTGAATTGCTTTTCATTTTTCTTGTTCTTTTGCATTAGTACAAGGAATGTGTGCTCTGAATGAGTCAAATTATTATTTTCCCCCAGGAGCTGCAGATATGCTATTTATTTCATTCTAAGGAGAGCAGACTGCTCTGATTTTATGTTGGATTCCCACTACACAGAATTGACTAAGGTGTTCTAGTGTATTCCCAAAAATGTTTTGAGATGGATTACTTAGAGTTCCCCTTTATAAAAAAATTCAATGCCATATCTCAGCAGGACTTTATAGGTCTTTGCAGGAGTGAGATCAGTTTTATTTGTTCTCTTCATTTGCACTGGTATTTGGGTCTGTTATCAATTCAGTAGGGTGAGAAATCCTGTTCTTCTGAAATACTTGGTTTTAGAGATGAGCAGCTCAAGCAATAAAAAGGGGTTTGATTTTGTCATAGATGTGTTTTCTTCCCTGATTTTGCATGTACTGGATTTTAAGCATTTAATTGTTCTATGTTCATGTTATTTGAGTTAAAAAGAAATGAACTACTCATATGCTTGCCTGTAAGTTGTTTTGTTTGAATGGGGATATTCAGTACTTTGCCAATGAGATGGCTGCTGCAGAATAGCACAGATTTACCAGCTGCTGGAAATAGTTTGGTGTGTTAGCTGTTTCCTTTGGGTCCTATGTCTCTTTAAACAAACCATGCCATTTGCAGTTCCAGGCAACATTTCTTCTTCTTTGCGAGTTAGAACACTCCCCAAAAAAGAGTCAGCATCAAGAACTGATTTGGTTCCCATTTTTAATTAGAAATAGATGAAACAGCTAATAAAAATTTCATTTGCAAAATGAAGAAACTATTTCCTCCCCCATTCAATTTCCTGAATATTTGCTCCCAGTCTCACCCCTTGCTGAGGGAATTCAGCGTTTCTCCACTTCAGCTTGAGGGGAAATCTTGTGAAAATGCAAAACCCACAGATGCAAAAGCAACCACTGATAAAAACATCTCAATGATGCACTTTGATTCAGCTCTGAATAACAGCAGCTGCTTTCACTGCTTTTTGTCTTAAAGTTCCTATGAAGTTCCACTCCTGTAGATAAAATGGTACCTTGAGATATATACACATATATATATATATATCTCATTTCCCTATATTTGCAGTAGACTGGAGCACACCTACATCCTGTTGTGTAAGGTAGATATAATGTAATGCATTTTCTGTGGATATAATTAGTAAAATCTTCACTATTGGGAAGCATGAATGAGCAATATAAGTTAATGTTTTAAAATTTATTAGTCTGCATAAAGGCTACGAAGGTTTCTGACAATTGTAACTGGGCCAAAATGGCTTTCTCATCTCATGATTTTAAGATCCAGTTGAACTCTCCTTATTTTCTGTATATTTTCCTTTTCCCCTTTTGTTTTTTCTTCATTTCTTTGTGTAAAAACTCAGCCAAAGCAATACTTCATGGCAGAAGACCAGATTGTTTTTCTAGTTCTTTGTAAGAAATTGTTAGAATCTAATGAATTACATAATAGTAATTATTATAAAAATTTCATAATAATAAATCATAAATAATTTCATAATAATAAGCTATTATTATAAATACCAGGATTACTAGGACATTAATTTTATTTATGACTAAGTAGGTAGCTACTTAAAAATATGTTTATTTTTCCTGTTATATGTTTGCTGCTATGTATGTTGTATTTAAAGTATACATGGCAGAATAGAAGAATTTCACTGTCTGAGATTGTCCCTATGTCTTTGTTTGTTTTAATTGTAAAATCTCAATAAATGTGGATGTTTCTTTCTTCTGCCTTTTGCAGTTTGCCCCATGGGGGAATCTGAAGTGTGTTAGGATTACATTCGAAACAATCCACATCTTTCAATGCC
This sequence comes from Spizella passerina, assembly GCA_013401375.1. NCBI lineage: Eukaryota > Metazoa > Chordata > Aves > Passeriformes > Passerellidae > Spizella > Spizella passerina. Next base: position 14,450 of record WBNQ01023731.1, on the reverse strand, counting down.
TACGTGATTTTGTCTGTNGAGTCAGCATCAAGAACTGATTTGGTTCCCATTTTTAATTAGAAATAGATGAAACAGCTAATAAAAAATTCATTTGCAAAATGGAGAAACTATTTCCTCCCCCATTTAATTTCCTGAATATTTGCTCCCAGTCTCACCCCTTGCTGAGGGAATTCAGCGTTTCTCCACTTCAGCTTGAGGGGAAATCTTGTGAAAATGCAAAACCCACAGATGCAAAAGCAACCACTGATAAAAACATCTCAATGATGCACTTTGATTCAGCTCTGAATAACAGCAGCTGCTTTCACTGCTTTTTGTCTTAAAGTTCCTATGAAGTTCCACTCCTGTAGATAAAATGGTACCTTGAGATATATACACATATATATATATATATCTCATTTCCCTATATTTGCAGTAGACTGGAGCACACCTACATCCTGTTGTGTAAGGTAGATATAATGTAATGCATTTTCTGTGGATATAATTAGTAAAATCTTCACTATTGGGAAGCATGAATGAGCAATATAAGTTAATGTTTTAAAATTTATTAGTCTGCATAAAGGCTACGAAGGTTTCTGACAATTGTAACTGGGCCAAAATGGCTTTCTCATCTCATGATTTTAAGATCCAGTTGAACTCTCCTTATTTTCTGTATATTTTCCTTTTCCCCTTTTGTTTTTTCTTCATTTCTTTGTGTAAAAACTCAGCCAAAGCAATACTTCATGGCAGAAGACCAGATTGTTTTTTAGTTCTTTTTAAGAAATTTTTAGAATCTAATGAATTACATAATAGTAATTATTATAAAAATTTCATAATAATAAATCATAAATAATTTCATAATAATCNTCTTTCAATGCCTACGTGATTTTGTCTGTCCTCAGAAGTTAAGATTAGGATAAAAGTAGCAAAGAGTAATAGTCTGATTCTGGTATCACTTCTGGAGTGAAAACTCTCACTTAGCATGGTCAGAAATATAACTTGGAGCTGTTTCTGCTTGCAGCTTGGTTAGAAAAGCTAGCAAAAAAGGCATTTGTGATCTTACCTAAAGTGAGTATCATCTGGGGCTCCTCACTTATTCTTTTGAACAAAATAATCAGAGGTATACAATAAATGACCAGTGAATTCCCTGCTCTCCTTGGATTTCTGCTGCCTTTGCTCTCTGTCATTGGTGAAAAGTTGTTTTTCTGGCGGAGCACGCAGCCTCTCATGCTGCTTGTAACTGCTTTTAGTTCCAGCCCATGGCTCTGGGCTTCCCAGGAAAGGCCAGCTGACCATGGGGAGAGGCTCAGCTCAGCAGAACAAACCCCATCCCCTCACAGAGGATGGGGAATCTCATGGAAATGGCCATGTAGTCACCTCTGTGTAACCCCCAGCTCTAGCAGCTCCTACGGACTCTGCCCCTTTGTGCGGCCCAAATCCTACAAACCCTTTTCTCTGTGAGCTGACATTTGCTCCCCTCTGGTGCACAGGGGCCAGCCTGCTTGCCAGCTTTTCCTAAATTAGGAAATGGCATCTGCTGAGAGGCTGGGGACTCTCCAGAGGCAGCTGTTCCTGCAGGGCTCAGCACAGATGTGTGTGCTAGGAATGAGCAGCTCTGCAGGACTCGGCAACACCACACACTGGGGGAAATGTTTCCAGATAGGAAACTTCCTTTAAAGGGGAATTTTGGGGAAAATAGCTGTCTTGCAGTGATGGTTTGTCAGGGCTGATGTGGCCTCTGTAAACTAACAGGGCATCGCATCAGGACAATGCAATGCTCTGCCTTCTGTGCTCTTCAGTAACTTCAGTCAGAATCCAGCACATTCAATAGAAGTTACTTTATCCATAGGAATAAGTCTTAGGTCAAGCCTTACTTTATGCCTGTTGGTTTAGCCAGTTGGATAAAGTGGGCTTTTTTCCTGAACATCTGTTGAATTCCTGTGATCATGCTACTGGCTACTTTCAAAGAGGACTGGCAATAGGAAGAAACACAACTGCAAAGATTTTGACAAATTGGAAATCTCAGATGTCAAGAATACAGGGCTTAAACACAATGAACTTGGCTTTACTTGTAGAATAGTGTAGTATTCCCTAAAATATATTTTACTCTTCATGTTTAGGTCATTGGGCTTATTGAATATGAGATATTCAAACTCTGTTAATGCAGTTCAGGCTTTCTGTCCGTAGCATAATAATTTGATGTTCTTTATGATATAATTGTAGATCTATCAGTGCTGATACCTTACAGCAGGGATTGATAAGGCTCTTTTCTTTCCCACGCTTATGCTGGTTAAAGAGTGGTGTGATTTCATTTGCCAGTCTTACAGTCTCTAAATATATATTACTCATAAAGCCATTTTTCTGTGGTTTTAACCCATTTTTTGTGTTTGTTTGGGGTTTTTCTCCAAACTTTTCTAATTAATCAAATAGTATGGGGAGGAGAGAGGTAGAGAATGTGGCCGAAGATTGTATCAAAGGCAATCCTGTCTGCAATAATCTCAGCTTTCTGTGATTTCTGAGGCTGCTGACCCCGGCTGAACTCTGTCAGAGGGGCTCTCACAAACGAGTGGCCTCTGATCTGAGGAATTGATTGGCAGAGAGGGAGAGTTAAGGGGAAAAGCCTCCCTAACAAGGGCTGGAGCCTTTTCCCCGCAAGCCTGGAGCAGCAGGGAGGATGGGGAGAGCACAGGAGGAGCATCCCTGCTCAGGGACCAGGGCTGAGGATGCAGGGAGGGAGGCACCAAAAGCTCTCAGCTTCTGGCCCCATCAGCCCCACAAGGGAAACAACAGCATCTGATTTAGAAGCTGTTAAGTGGAGGTCAATTGCCAATAATTGGGCTAATTAAAAACAAATGCTGAAAGGATATTACAAGTCCAGCCCTGCTGGACTCTACTGAAGTCAGGTAATTAGAGGCTGGAACCATCAATTAAAATCTGCAGTGGAGAAGTTGGTGTGGTTAAGGGGCAAGCTAGATGTTTGAAAAAAAAACTAGCAAAAAAGTAGATGGTAATTGGCACAACCCCTCATTTAGCGTGAAATCTTTTGTTTTAAAAGCAGATGCTGTCACTTGCAATGAGCTGTAATGGTTTTTTAATTTTACAGCCATAACGTAGGTAGGAAGATAATTTGGCAATGTAGAGATCGATGTACACTTAATTAGAGTCACTAAAGCAACATATTAGCAGGTACATTTCACTGTGACAGACCAGAGAGTCCTCCTGAAATTATTCCAAGTACCATGGTGTAGTCTCTTGTATATCAGTTTTCAAGGAATTAAACTTTTGGGCTGTACTCCCAAGTAAGTTTAACACCCCAAAGTAAGTTAGTTTAGCACCATCATTATCAACATAATGCCTGTCTAAACTGTTTCAGTCCAGACAGTTTACTGCCAAGATGTTTTGGTAATAATTTTAAGCATGAATAGCATGAATTTCCCTGAGAGGAGGTATTAGAAGATAAAAATTGTTTTCTGTATTTCTAAGCAAAATAATCCCAGAAAATTTAACTAACCAAAAATTGTATATATATAAAATATACTCTCTCTATATAAAATAACCTGCTTCTGGTATCACCTCTGGAGTAAAAACTCTCACTTAGCATGGTCAGAAATATAACTTGGAGCTGTTTCTGCTTGCAGCTTGGTTAGAAAAGCTATGATAAAAGGCATTTGTGATCTTACTTCAAGTGAATATCTATATCTGGGATTCCTCATTTATTCTTTTGAACAAAATAATCAAAAGTATACATTAAATGCCCTGTGAAATTAGAGGAAAGCTTAAGAATTTTATGGCATCTACTTTTCTATCAGCATCTCAGCTGATAGAAAAATATCAGCTACATCAGCTGAGGTAGCAGCTCAGGTATCTGAGAAGTATAAAATACATGCAAAATTTATACAAGCAATATTTTTAAAAATATTTATGTAAGTGTGGCTGTATAAAGATAACTGATNCTGGACTCTACTGAAGTCAGGTAATTAGAGGCTGGAACCATCAATTAAAATCTGCAGTGGAGAAGTTGGTGTGGTTAAGGGGCAAGCTAGATGTTTGAAAAAAAAACTAGCAAAAAAGTAGATGGTAATTGGCACAACCCCTCATTTAGCGTGAAATCTTTTGTTTTAAAAGCAGATGCTGTCACTTGCAATGAGCTGTAATGGTTTTTTAATTTTACAGCCATAACGTAGGTAGGAAGATAATTTGGCAATGTACAGATCGATGTACACTTAATTAGAGTCACTAAAGCAACATATTAGCAGGTACATTTCACTGTGACAGACCAGAGAGTCCTCCTGAAATTATTCCAAGTACCATGGTGTAGTCTCTTGTATATCAGTTTTCAAGGAATTAAACTTTTGGGCTGTACCCCCAAGTAAGTTTAACACCCCAAAGTAAGTTAGTTTAGCACCACAATTATCAACATAATGCCTGTCTAAATTGTTTCAGTCCAGACAGTTTACTGCCAAGATGTTTTGGTAATAATTTTAAGCATGAATAGCATGAATTTCCCTGAGAGGAGGTATTAGAAGATAAAAATTGTTTTCTGTATTTCTAAGCAAAATAATCCCAGAAAATTTAACTAGCCTAACCAAAAATTGTATATATATAAAATATACTCTCTCTATATAAAATAACCTGCTTCTGGTATCACCTCTGGAATAAAAACTCTCACTTAGCATGGTCAGAAATATAACTTGGAGCTGCTTCTGCTTGCAGCTTGGTTAGAAAAGCTATGATAAAAGGCATTTGTGATCTTACTTCAAGTGAATATCTATATCTGGGATTCCTCATTTATTCTTTTGAACAAAATAATCAAAAGTATACATTAAATGATCTGTGGAAATTAGAGGAAAGCTTAAGAATTTTATGGCATCTACTTTTCTATCAGCATCTCAGCTGATAGAAAAATATCAGCTACATCAGCTGAGGTAGCAGCTCAGGTATCTGAGAAGTATAAAATACATGCAAAATTTATACAAGCAATATTTTTAAAAATATTTATGTAAGTGTGGCTGTATAAAGATAACTGATGGAAATGGATGGTGATACACAGAGTGGAATAAGGGAAATGATGCTTTTCCCTGGCTCACAGCTGGACTGTGGTGTTTCAGTGCTGCCTGAGGAATTCCTGCATCTGGAATTTGCTGTGCCTCCCTCTCCTGAGGATGCTCTGGTGTCTGATGTGAGGGGATGTCCGATGCTGCAGCTTCTCCTGGTGTTGGGCTGTTGCAGAGTTGTTTTCTTTTTAGCAGGACATCAGCACCTGCAATCAACTCTGGTGAGCAGAATTCCATTAAAACTGGATTATTAGTAGAGGAGGTGTTTCATGCTGCTGCACAAAGATATTTATAAAACACAGAAAAATAGTTAGGAAAATCTAATTTTGTACATGGCTGCATCAAGGCATGCTGCAGGCAGTGGACGCAGTTGGAACAAAAAGATTTTTGTTGAGCCACATCCCTTCCCCACAAAAAGACCCCAAAACCACATCAAGATACCTATCTATGAGTCAGAAGAAAGGCAGAAAATGAAGTGTGAATGAACATAGTGGACAAATAATAAATAATTTGCTGGTTTTCTCCATACCCAGGCAATGCACTAAGGTTCCTGTGCATCCAAAATGAATATGAAATTGAACCAGTGTGAACAGGAGCATTTGTTTTCCCTTCAAAATTAATAGCAAAAAAGTCCTCCACAAATACTTTAGTTTTGCATGGTTCTAGAAAATAAAGTAGTTAAAGCATAAAATGAAGGTGAGTGTTGTTAATAAAGGTGAAGCAGGAAAATGCCCTGACAAATAAGAAAATGAAATTTTATCTGCCAGTGGAGTGAAGCCTTCCTCATGTCACTGTAATTCACCAGCACACTCAGAGGTGTTTTTTAATAGTTCTAGAATTGTCTCCCAAACAACACCACTTCTCAGAGAGCAGGGGGAAAATAGAGAGAGAGAAAGATTTAAAAATTTGGGAAATATTTGGTTGCTATCTTCAAAATAACATCAAAAATCCTGTAGGAATGAACTGAATCACTGCAGAAAGACCTGGTAAAAGTTCTCTCATTTTTCTACAGTTCTACTATTCAGTAATTTTGCAAGTGATGTTGCTCTGGCCCTGAGGGTACCTTTCCATACCCTAAGTGATATCCTTTTCCCATCACACTGCCATGCTCATCAAGCTGGAAAGTTCCAAAGCTAAAATCTCCTTGAGAAATGGGTAAAAATGTATGTTATTGCATTTTAACCCATTCAAAATAAACAGCTTCTAATAATTTAAATATTTCTAAGGTACATTTAAAAATGGGGATTAAATGGCAATTAGTATATGCACAACTTTTCAGAAATCTGTATGCTTTCAAAATAATGCTGGATGTGAGCCAACTACCCTTATTTCTTTTTCCTAATTTCTGCTGGCTTACTTATGTTGAATTCTTTTGGTCGTGCTGGGTTAGATAAACAACACTTTCATCGATTCCTTTTTTTCCCCCAATATTGTGGTAACAAAGGATTTCTCATGTTAATTCTATTCCTTCCTGGAATATGTAATGCCAGTGTTTTGGGGAAAATGTTATGCAGAGCTACAGTAGAAATCTGCAGTGAAATAAAGCATATGGAGGCAAGGAGCAGCTTGTTCTAACCTTGTAGCAAGCTTAAACTGAAATATTAAGGCCTGGAAAATATTTTATTGAGTATAATCTGGATGTGTCAGGGCAATTGGAAGTGACAGCAGTATTTAGAGCTTTAAATAACCCCAGTGTTACTGTAACTGATCACCATCAGGATAAAAATTGAAGTGTAATTTGTTTGATACTCCCTCTGGCTTTCCTTTATATCTCTTTCTGCTTCTCCCCTTTGTAAATATATTGACTTTTACAGCCACGTTCACTTCCATGGCTTAGAAGTTGTCTTTGTTTGCTTTGCGGTAATTGCAGCGTCTCCTTTGCTGCTGACAAGATTTAGGCTGTGAGATAACTCTGTCACCTGGAGTTGTGGCTTTTAGGAGCTGTTGTCTTCCTGCCACCACCAGGCTTTCACTCAGAGATGTGATGCTGTCTCCCAGATTAATGCACATTCCCCAAAGAAATGATCAGACAATATTTTCATCAGCGCTGGAAGAATGTAACTAACGAGTCCCAGGTTTTATTGAGCAATAAAGATTCTGTTTTCAATGGGGTCTGGCTAAAAGCAAGGCTCTTTGTAGCTGTCTCCTCTTCCTGTTGCATTTGTTCAGCTCCCTGAAAAGATGCTGCATTTAAAAAACCTTAGCAGGGAGAGCACAGAGCTTTGTGATGCCTTTACCATGAAAAATTATCACTACTGGTAGTAAAACAACTGTAATGGTTCCCAGTTGTGGCATTCTTCAGCTGTCTGTACTTCTGCGTGCAACACTGAGTTTCACAGTGACTTCTCTGTCCTCTCCACCCTTGCTGATTCATTTTGCAGAATTTTATATCCTCTCATTTGCAAGCTAAAATAATGCTTAGGCATTTGTATTCCCCTAATAACAGAGCATATGCTTGGAATAAGGCTGTGAGCATCATTTTTACTGCAGCCTGAGGAAAGCAGGGTGCAGCAGGTAAGGGGACAGCCCTTATCCTTGCAGAAAAAAGTTATTTTCTTTCACCATTTTTGAGGCAGATGATAGAAAGGCAAGAGGATAAAGATTTTTTTTTTTTATTTCTGCAACTTGGTTACATTAATCAGAGTGGGCAGGATAGGTTATGATTAACATTTTCATTTTATAAATAGCAAGAAGCTGCAATGTCTCAGGGCACAGAGGTGCATTCAGCTGTGCTCCACAGGTGTGACACCTCCCAGGGAAGCAAAGCTTTGCACCTGAGGCTGTGCTCCAAAGCTCCCTCCCCTCCAGGTGATGCTAGAAAATGAGATGCATTCTGCATTTGCTGCAGCAGATATGGGTTGTTTCCTTTCCCATCCCAACAGGGCAATTGGGAATGTGCTGCTTTCCAGGTGGCCTTGGTGAGCTTTTAGCAGAGCCCAGTGTTGCAGAAGCCTCACAAAATCCTCCAGGCAGAGATAATGACCATTTATGCAACTGGAGAGGCAGCTGAGCACAGCCTAGGCTGCTTGGCAGGACTCTGATGACACCTTTATTGTGCATTCAGGGTTCCAGGGAATGGCTGCAGTCTTAGGAGAAACGAAAAGCTTTTTTGTTTTTAAAGTGGTTGCGTGACAAGTCCTCCCCTGGGTAGGAGTGCTGCTGAGAGCTCAGGATGGGAAGCCATCCCTGGAGCAAGAAAATGTAGCTAAAATATCATAATTTGGTAAACGTTTCTCTCAAAGACAAAAAACCCCAATGTTCCTTCAGAAGCAGTAGCACTGGTCAGAATTTGTGGCTATTTTAAAGCTGTATTTTTCTGATATTAAAAAAAAAAACAAAACAAACAAACACAGAACCCAGACCAGTAAGATAACACTTTTCACCAGCTCTATAGTTTTTAAAATATTTAACACAGAATAAGGATTAATAATTAAAACCATCTGTTTTGGGTAGAAGGCATTTGTGCTTGACCTTCTTTGGAAACCTCTAATATTGCAGTAGCATTTTGTTGTGGTTGCATACTATATTTTCCTGTAGTGTACAAGGAACATTGTGTGGCATCCATGAAAGTAAACACTGCAGGAATAACCCTGCACTTCTATTTGCTGTGTTCCTCAGACCTATGTCCCCCAGATTATAATAATTTTACATTTACATTTAAAAAAAATTAATTTCCATTTTAAATTACATAAAATTAATTTATGTGCTTATGATTTTTATTTACATTGATTATTTTTATTTATAGCTAATTGAAGGTTTTCTATACTATCTATAATACTGTACTTTACAGGATATCAACTCTACAGATTTAAGTTTCACTCATGGAAATAAGGAAAAAATAGCAATAAAAAAGCTGCCTGGTGTAATTCCCAATGTGCCATAAAGTAAATGCTTCTGACTAACAAAAAGACTCTGGATTTTAACATAGTTGCTGTTAACAGTAATGCAGTGATACTCTTAGGCACACAAATGGATGCACTTTCAAACACATGGGATAATTGCTGAATGCATCCCCACTGGGACTGGGGGCAGGATTACTGCAGAGCAGTATTAGAATATGAAATAAGAAACACCACTATTGTGTCTTATAAAGTGAAGCAAAAGAATGCTTGCCTACAGATTGGCTACAAATTTTCGGCTGCTGGCTCAAAATAGCAAATCCTTGATTAGATCCTCATCCAAAGACTAGCCACAGGGATCTAGGGTGATGGTTTGTGTATGGAAAAATACATGTATTTATTCTGCTGTGGATGCCAGTGGCTCCAGATCCCCTCTCACAGGGACAGAAGAGAAGGAAAGGCTGAGATGGCTTTGCATTTGTTAGCATTTCTTTTAAAATGTGTTATTAAACACAGCCCTTCTCAACATGGAGCCAAAATATTTTTAAAATTTGCACAAGTTGTCAAAATATTTTTAGTAATAGCACTGGGCATCCAACAGAACCATGACACTTTATTTTTCAGACTGGCAGTACCTGAAATACACAAATGAACAAATGAAGTTCTATTTATGATATTTGTTCAGAAATGTGAGCAGGGTGATGTCTACCACAGCAGAGTAGGTGGTGGTATTAATGTTACCTCTTTCTGTATTTAATGCTACTTTTCCTTTTTCAGCTTGGCTATCATTAGGTCAAAGCTATTTTCTCAAGGATGTATTTGTGACAAACTAAATGTTTTGCTTTCTCTTTCGTGCCCAGTGTGACATACAGTAAGAATATTAATATCAGATATAATGAGACTATAAATTGCCTTCTCTGTTCTTAGGAATGGTGTTGAAACACCAAGCAATAATACAGAAGTTACCTATTTTGTGAGAGTGAATGAATATCCTAAGCAGGTGCTCATGACAAAAAGTAAAATAAAACTATAAAGAGCCTGAAGAAATGGGATATAAAACTGTCTCATGCAGGTGCTTTCCTAGGAGAAAACAATTTCGATAACATCATGAATTACTGAAATAGTAACAGATGAATCTAATACCCTGTGCTTATCTAACAAGTGCTTGGCAAGATAAAGAGAAGACACGAAATTCTCAGCTGATGTACAGGGGTCCAACAGTTTGTTTGATACAGCTGTTAATCATCTGCCCTGAAAGCTTTAATTATGTTTTAGGGATTAATGTGTCTGATGTCCTGTGGAGGAATATCAGGTTTGGGGGATGTTAGGCTGTGGATTTTTTTTGTTGAGCACAATTATTTGCTGCTCAGTTGTTTTAGGCAAACATGTGGGTAAAGGGCTTAATTTGTTTGTTATACAAGCCCTAAAAGAAGATTATTTTTATTTTAAATTTTTTTTTATTCCAACACAGAAAAGGGCAATTCTTCATACAATATAGAGACTAAAAAAGAGTGATACTTATTTCTTAGTAAAACTCTATAGTTGTACAGTTGTAGTCACTCTTTGCTTAGGTGGAAATGATTTGAAATATAAAGTTTGAGATTTCCTCTTATACCTTTCAAGTGTTTCTGAAAATGCTTTTTGAAGCTCAGTTTGGTAATGTACAGCAGAGCTGCACTTTTTCCCATAAAGGTTTTGGCACTGAAGGAGTTTGCCCAGCTGAAAATCACCCAAGGTCTGTTGACTTTACAGGATATGAAGAACATGTGAGCAATTCCACTGAGGCAGTAGGTGAGGCATTTCCTCAGGGGTCTGAAGCTAATGGCTAATTTAAGAAAACAAAAAAAACCCAGATTTTCTATGGATTTGAATAATGAGTTTCAACAGACCCCAGGTGGAGATGTGCTCCTTCTTTTGCCACTCAGTTTGTGAAGAGTCCAGTGTTTGCCATGTCAGGAACCTTGACAATATGCCACGGCTCCCTTCAGGGTTTGCCCTCATTCACGTTGTGGTACAGCCTCATCTGGAAGCAATGTGTCCTGGTTTAGGGCAAATTTGTTAAAGAATCTGCAAAGGAGGGCCCCTCCAGAAAGCAGAACCCACACGGCCCCTGCCCCGAACTGGTTCGGAA
>WBNQ01023729.1:0-25066 GCA_013401375.1 Spizella passerina | reverse complement strand
AGTCACTCATGTTTTCATATGAAATACGTAAACAAGAGAGTGTGGAAGTTAAAGCTCAGACATGATTCAATCTCACTACAAACAAAATACAAATCCAGCTCAGAGGATTTCTCTGTTTTCACGTACTGTTTCAAAACAGATTTCTTTTGATTTGGGTAAGTATTTTTCCTCAGTAAATCAGGAGATTTAAGTTTAAATTCCACCTATTATTACTCAGCTTTTTATTTACCATCATCATGGCAGTCAGAAAACAAAGACTTGACTTTCTTTATTTTAACTGAATTAATTTAATTTAGGGAAAAATAGGTTAATTTAAAGCAAAAGAGGTAAAAATAAGAGGTAGAAAATGCTGGTAATGAGAGATGTACCTGGAGTCTCTGCAGGGGTCCCAGATATGCTCCTGGTGATCCCAGACTGTGCTGCAATGGTCACATGCAACAACAGCTCTGCTCTGTTCATCAAGCTCTTCACCAAGGTTTTTGTCTTTGCCAAGGGATGAGAGGTCTTCTGGATCAGAGAATTCACCTCTTGGAAAAACTTCTCCCTAGGATTACAAAAGGGAAGTAACAGAAGCCAAGTCAATGTTTGAGTGCGTTCAGAAAGGAAATGTTACTGAGGGAAAGGTCGGCTAAACAGAACTCATGGCCTCAGTCTGTTCTGTGCCAGCAAAGGAGAAAGCAGAAAAAATGGAAGAAATAAACAAGTGATTCCTTAGCAAACACAAGGAGTTGCAGGTTAATATTAATATATTTAGCACAGAAGTTTCTAATTATTTCATCAGATTATTTTTGAACTGCCTGGAATTCCCCTGAAGCTGCCTAAACCTTCACTAATACTGACCTTAATGCCAGGACCACATTCTCCAGATCACTCCCATCAAAAGAAACTTCCTTCATTGAGCACAGAAGCTCCAGCTCCTTCATCTTGCTCTAAACAAAGGCAAGGAGAAGGATGAGCAGGTTGTGAGGAAGCAGAGTGAGGCACAAGCACCCAGAGCAGCCCCAGGGCTCACCTCATTGAAGTGATAATCATAAAAAAAGGGGACATTGTTCTCCAGCTTCCCGTGCATGGCATCATCCACCTCGTTCTGCCACTTCTGCTCCAGCTCAGCCACACTCTGATAAAGAGACAAGAATCACACTTGTTGCTTTTAAGGTGTAGAAGGGATTTTAGAAGAAGAAATCTGAGTACATTTTGTATTTCTGTGGTACTAAAGTACATCTTTACTTCTAAAACAAGCCTTCTGTTGTTTTAAATAATTTTCTTTTTACCTGCAGTTGTCTCTCCATGGCATTCAGCTTCTTAAAGGTCTCTCCCATAATTTTACAAAGTAAATCATATTCTTCAGCGTGTTCCTCCTGATACTGGAAATTTATCAGGGACTGGAGAGCATCAACCAAATTGAGATGTTTAATCACACATGAAACCACCATCTCCTCCATGACTTCTGGCTGGATCACTTCCCTAGGGTTCCAGGGAAAGCCAAACTCATTAATCAGGAGTAAGAGACCAACTTGGACAATTCACATTCACAAATCATCAGATGCTGCATTCACAAACAAAACCCAGAGGGAAACAAGGACTCCTTACTTTATACTGGGTCTAAATTGAGGCCGAGCACGTCCAGAAATTTCCCTGAGCTTGATCATGATTCCTGGGGGCAGCCTAATCCTGGGCAGGTCAAAGTAGTGTCCAACAGGAGGCACGAGCACGTCAGAGGGGTATGTGAACTCCCTGTCCTCCTCTATGGTCAGAGGCAATGGAGAAGGGCTTGGAGTAAGGGCTGGAGATATCACCCCGTTGGCTTCCACCTGCCACTGGCACCTGCAGAAAGGAGTAAAAACCAATGAAAACGAATTTTTTTCCCCTCTCTAATTCACCCCTCATTGAGGAAGGCACTTCAGTTGACACATTACAAAGATTAATATTTAATATTTAAGTGTGGCTTGCACCAAGCAGAACCCAACCCTCCTTTTACTCTAAAATCCCCCACTATGTTTTGGAGAATATTCCCTCAATTTTAGGCAAACAAACTACAGGAAAAATGATCCAAACATCACCTTAAAGCACAAGACTTGAACACAAGAAGACACTTCGTTTCAGAAAAAAACAATCAGATTAAAATTGATTTTTTTTTACCTTTGTAAAAGTTTAGATCTTAAGAGCTCTTGACAGGTTTCTTCATCTTTGGTAATTTCTGGCCCATTGTATAAAATCCTCAGCATGGAACAGGCCAGCACAGAGAGGCCCAGGGCCAGGTCAACCAGGAATGGCAAACCTCCTGACACATCCTCGGAGGATTCCTGCAGCAGGAACAGGGAGAAGTTCAAGCAATCCACCAGGAAGGGCTTTCCAATAGATTCAAGATAGGAGATTTTTATATATAATCTTCTAAATGTAAGATATAGCTCAATAATCTTACATACAAAATGCTTAAAAATTAATAGCAACTTATAAGAACAGCTCAGGACAAGAAGTAAGGGATTTAAACATTATTTTCCTGAACCAAGAAGGAACAGGTGAAGGTATTTTTGGTTTAGTCACTCCAGCTTGCAGTGGGATTCAAGATTCCCTGTGTTTGATCCCAGAATCCCTCCCATGTCTTCTTCATGGGCTGGAATCATTATTTCCTCAGGACTTCTCTGATTTTCAGGTTGTTACAAAGAAATTCTGGAGTGGCTTCAGGAGACAGANGGAAGATGAGATTTTATTATCATTCCTTTCTTTGTTTTTTGATGAAATTCTTTCTTCTATTTTTTAGTATAATTTTAATATAATACATATCATAAAATAATAAATCAAACCTTCTGAAACAGAGTCAATATTCTCATCTCTTCCCTCATCCTAAGACCTCTGCAAACACCACCACACCTCAGTGCCAGCCCATCCACAGGGATCCCTGCATCCCAAACTCAGCTTCCTTTACTGCCCACACCCGATTTGTCTCACTGCCCAAACCAGTCACTGCTGGTTTCCATCCCAAACTGCCGAGCTGGAAGCACAATTCCCTGGATCTGGAAAGTGCTGGGGCAGGCAGGAGGCAGTGGAAGCTGAAGCTCTGCCCTGGGATCCCCCCTGGATACCTGTGCTCGGACAGTGCAGGCAAAGCCCCACATGGCTTTGTCGGGGGTGTTGTGCTCGCGCCCGCTCCGCATCTCGAAGGAGAACGTGACTGTGTCTCCTTCCACCTGCAGGGCAGAAAAGAAAATAGATTTCATGATTGAGGCAAACAAACAGGTTTTTCACACGAGTGGTGATGACTTTTAATGACAACTGGGGGTTGTTTTTATCTCAAACGAGATATTCTGATTTAATTTCTTTTCTCCTTTTTGTAAAGGTGGCTTTTAGTGGAAAACTTAATTTTGCTGCTGGCTGACTACAGTAAAACAAAAAAATCCACCATAACTGTAAAATCAAAAGCAGAAATTATCAGGGTGTTATTTAGCCTCGATTTTTGCTGTTTGTCTGCAAGAAATCAGGCAATAATTAACAATTCTTTTCCTGAAGGAAGACAGACAAATTCTTCAATTAGAGAAATGACACCAAATTAATCAAGGAGCTTGCTAAAAGAGCAGCATCAAAACCTATGTGTGAAAAATGAACCAAATTCCCTTAATTGTGAACAATGGAGTTCTTGTCTGAAATTGCTTTCCAGTTTATTACCTCTTGATTTCTTTCTACAATGTTTTTGTTATGTAAATAAGCCCAGTTTTAGCGTGGGACAATGTAGCAGCACAAATATATATTAAACAAAAAATAAAATCACACTGTAGAGAGTGTGAGGGGACACACTGCCAAAGCATTGAAATGCTGAGGTTTCAAGAAGTTTGAGAGATTCTTCTTAGTTTTACTACCAAAAGAACCAATGAAATTTTAAAATCCAACAGAAATGGTTGGATTTTATTTGTTATATTTGCTACTTGATATATTTGGGGGTTATCAACCAAAAAATTGAGTTTAAGGGAATCTGCCTAGAACTTCTCCTAGGAGGGTGTACTTAGGAGAAGCACATTACAGACTGCAGGACTCAAACATCTCCACCAGGAATTCCAGGAAGACACAAAACAAACTCCAAGGGAAGCATCACACAGGAACACAGAGCTGAGTTTAAAGTTCTCCCCCAAGGACACAACAGTTCACTGAGCAGGGATCTCATCATGGATAACTGTACACTTAAAAGCTTGGAATGCATAGCCATGAGGGTAAAATGGGCTGGGCATGGTTTCCAGAGGGGATTTGCTATGGGAAAAAGGGGGATGGGAATACTGTACCTTCACTAAGTCCTTGGGCCACCCCGTTCCTAAGACACTACGGCTGCCATATCCCAGTGTATTGCCTCCATACTCAGCAACCTTCCTACTGTTTGTGCTAGGACCAGCATAGATCACCAACTTCAAAACATAAAATACACTGTTAGACTGTAAGAGAAAAACAAGAAAAGCTAATAATAATAATAATACTTAGCACTTCCACCGCGCTTTCGACTCTCGAAGCGCTCCATGCACGTGAACCGATCCTCGCAGGCTCGGTGAGGGCAGCAGGGTTAAGTATTATTATCCCCATTTTACAGATGGGGAAACTGAGGCACGCAGGGGCTGCAGGGGTTTGGTCCCTGCTCACACAGCAGAGCAGGAGCAATCCTGACTGCCAGCCCTGAGGCAGAGAACAAACTCCTTCCCCAGCAGTGAGGGGCTGATCCCGATCCCAGCCAAGCCAAAGTTTTGTCATGGCTTTGGTGGGATCAGGGTTTTTTGGGGGAGTTCACTCATTAATGTCACTCATTACTGATTAAAGATATTGCCATCAGTTATTTGTGAGCATCAGGACTTGCTCTATGCCAAAGAATAAACAGCAGCACTCAGGAGGAAGCACAAGCAGCTAATACAAAGTGGTAAGTGCTATTGGTTGTTTTCTTAAAATTAAAATATTTGTTCCTATTAACCCAGGTAATCAAGCTCTTTATTATCAGGGAAAAAGGAACCTCTCCAGCTCTGCCCAGTTTAAACCAACTTTGCTTATCAAAGGAGGCAGCTGGATTAAAATTTGGGAAATAAAGGAAAACTGAACATGAATAAAAATGAGAAAAGTCAAACTTGGATAGTCTGAGCCAGCCTGAAATTTTTTTTAAAAAACCAGAACTGATAAAATTTCTGAGGGGAAAAACCAACCCAAACCACCCCTCAACCCCCCAATCCCTGGAGCCTCCCACCCTTGTCCCATGGCAGAATTGCCACTTTTTTGGAGGGAATTCCCTCACTGCAGAGGTGCTGAGCTGGCCCTTGCTTACCTTGTCATAATCATACTGGGAGGAGCATCTGTTGTCAAATCTAAGATACAAACAGCGGGCGCCTGGGATGTGCACGGTCTCCTTGAACTTGTAGTTATCCCTGACAGGATGCACTGTCTCCACAGTCTTGCCAGCAGCCCAGGGAGCAGGGATCTTCAAACCAGTCAGGAATCCTGGCTCTTCCTTCTCTTCCAGCATCCTGAAATTAGAGTGAGAAATTTGGCCTAAAATACAGCACAGAGATTTATTGATTGCAATAAATTACTTTAAATTCACCTCTCAGTATTGACACAGAGACAAGGAACTGACTCCTGGTTTTAGGCAGGACTGTATGAGGGAATTCATGTATTACATCTATTACCATCATTATTCATACATTACGTATATTCTTATTCACAAAAAAATCCCATTATCATGAATTCTTTAGTATTGCAAATTCTCCAATGCTGCAAATAAGCATTTTTATTTGATTTTAGCTGTTTGTTTCTGTTCCTAAGCAGGAGCTGGGAAACTTTGAGCTGAGACACAGCATTTAAATGCAGGAGTTAAAAATGTTATTTCTCTGTAAATTAAGCCATTTAATAGCTTTGCAATGGTTTTAATTCTGTATCTCATGCTGCCAGAGCAATTTACATTTTCTCCTGATGGTCCTCCCTAGCCTAATTTATTGTGAGAGAAACATTTAGATTTAATTTCTAATGCTTGAAATGAGGAAAAAGCAGAACAAACCACACTCTGTGTAAACAACCTGAAGTTATTAATAGTTTAATTCTATATACAGAACAAAATTTGGAACTAAGTGCCTTTTGCAAAAGCTCATATAAAACTGAGACAGCCTTAGAAATCATTCCAGCACACAATTAAAAATTAATTCAAATTAAAAACTGCTGCTTTATCCCACAGCAATGGTCAAATAGACATTATAGCTCAGTTTATCCCATGAAAAGACCCAAATGTAAAGAAAATCACCTCTCATCAGGTAACTGCTTCCCTTTCTGCTCTGGAGCACAACTGGGGGAACTGTTCAGTTCTGAGAAAACTGGAGACTGGGTTTTTAGCAGCAGTGCAGTCTGTGGCCCAAAATACACAGTGTTAGGGACATGCAAACTGTAAAGCATTTTAAGAGCTCATTATTGAAATAATTAACAATTACTGTTGTTATTGACAATGAATTATGACTGAGCAGCTCCTGGAGCAGTCAAATTGAACACTCAGCATCAGCAGCTTTGGCAGCTGTTGAGGAGCTCTGAACTCTGCTGTGGATGAGGGTCTGGAGGGAGCTGAGCACATTTTGGAGGTGCAGGTTTGGCCCAGGGTGGCACAGAGCCCGTACCTGGCTGGTGTAAAGGACCAGCTGCACCAGCTGGGGCATCAGGGCATCAGCCATGGTCAGGGTCTGCAGGTTTGGGTGCATCAGGGACGTCAGCAGCACGGGCAGCAGGTGGCCAAGCATGGTGGCCTTGGTGATCTGCTCCAGGCCTTTTAACCTGGAAGGAAAGCCAAAGTTACAGAGGAACAACTCTTTTCATAGAGCAGCACTTCTGCTTTTAGTCACTTCTGTTTCATCTTGTAACAGCAACTGAAAAATTCAGCAGAGAATGTTTGTATTATATTAACAAAATCCCCAAAACAATCTTGAAACCACTACAATTTCTCCCAAGTGCCAGTGACCTTGAATTGCTGACAATTTTTCCTGAACAATCTGAGAGCAGAGACAGTAAATCAACAGTTTAATAATTACTCAGAGAAGGATAAGCTCCCCTGGGCACAGGATGAAAGTCCCCATCAAACACAAATGCACCAGTGTGGATATCAGCTCCCAGCACATGGAGCTCAAAGGACTTGAAAAGGATCTGCAGCTACAAAAATATATTTGAACACGAACTCCTATGAAAATATCACCCAGGAATTGTGTGCTGTCAATAAACACAATTAATCTTGCAGGCACAGAGAAGCAGAAAGTGAAACCTGGAACACAGCTGGGACAGGGAGCTGTGTGTTTGAGGAGAGAAAAGTTCACAGCTTTTGTTTCCACCCCATTCCCAAGGTGGATTTTTAAGAGGAGGGGAGATAGGGAAGGGCAGGTGATGGAATATGTGGGAAATAAAACAACACCCAGGGATTGTCATGGATAAATATCTAATCCAGCTACTAGGGATGTAATAATCAGAAATTTTAAAATAAACAGATTATTCTAGCTTACAGGAGCATTTCCAGCTAATTACAGTTTATTTCCAGGTATCCTACTCATAAATAACATTATAACTGACTAAAACCTTCTCAATTTGAGGTTCCTACAGAAATATCAACCTACAGATGATCAGGACTGACACAGAGTGATTCTAAATTCTCCACCAGCTGAGTGCTAAACAATTGCTACAGGAAGAAGCAGTTTCTGTGCATTCAAAGCTCAAATCTGAAGTGATAAAGAATAATTAATGCTAACTGTGCTTGTACAATAAATCACAAAGAGCAGCAGCTCCCTGTTTCCAAATTAGGATCCTCCCACTTGTCTTACCTTTGCTCCCTGTCAGAAATGTCACTGTTAATTAGTGCTGTGGTGACTTGTTGCAGCATTTCTAAGACTTCATCACATCCTGTGAGAATTTGTGTGGCAAGAGACAAAATGCTGGTCTTGAGTTCCTAAGCAAAAAAAAAAGAATTACAGGATACTTAAATTCTTAGAGAATCCCCCCAAAAAAGGACAACAGAACAAAAAGATGGATTTCCAAATGAAAAGAATGATAATGTGACCTGGCAGGCCTGCAGCAGGAGATTCATCCAAGACTTAAATTTGATTAATGTTAAGCCCCAAAGTGCTGGGAGAAACTAGGTGCATGTTTTACAGGATGCACATCCAGTTTCTAGAGGGAAGGAAGCCCCAAGTCCAGCACAGGAGAGAGCTGAGAGCCAGCCAAGGCACAGGACTGGTGACAATGTCCTGGCAGGGATGAGGAGCACTGCAGAGAGAGAAACTGAACAATGAACACGGCGTGAACAGTGAGACAAGAAAAATACTCCAATATTCAGCATTTACTCAATGAGCCTGAACAAATCACTTCCAACAGCAGCAGCTCACAAACACACACAGCCTCAGAGAGCAGCAGNAAAGCCTGTCCTCTAACAGCTTCCTTGCCACAAAGTTTAGTCTCTCTATTTCAGATAAATGATGGGAGTGGCTGTACACAAGCTTTGTTTAAACTGCAAAATCACTAGACAGGTAAGGCAAATAAACTCCTATTCTATTTATTTAATAGTATTTTTTTCAAGGGCCACCTGAGTGATTTGGAAAGGAAAAAGTGTCTGGGGTAACATGTCCAGGAAAGGAAATTCCCGTGCCAGGAATCCTTCCAGCACATACTAATTAAAATCTACTTAAAATCTCATTATACATGTATTTAGGAAGGGAAGTTTCTGCTCTGACTGATAATAGGGAATGCAAGCTGGAATCCTGAACACAGAACAACTGCAGATTTTACTCTGGACTGGATTTTTCCCTGATCTCCAGCTATTTAACTCTACCAAAAGGAAAAGAACCACCAGCAAACAGCAAATGCACTGCAGGAACAAGGTGTCCCAGGCACACTGACAGGAGAGAGCCATACTAGAATAAAACTTGGTGTTTACCTGTACCTTCAATGTCTCTCCCTGCAAGGAGCTGTCACTGTCATCATTGTCATCAGGTTTAATCAAAATTGTGTTACTGAGGAGGTGGTTCTGCACAGCCATCAGGTACCGCAAGCACGAGGACGCAGCCTTGAACACAAATAAGTGAAATTTTGCATTATCCAAACCCTCCATCAACCCTGAGTCAGGCAAGCCTCAGACTTGGAAGTTGGAGAGAGTTAAAAAAAAAGGTTGAGGAAGAAGAAAATAAAGAAGAAAGAAATATTTTTATATATTTAAGGAAAGAAACCGGTTGCAAAATGCTGAATTTTGTGAAGTAACTCACAAAAATATAAAGAGGTAGCATAACTTTGTTCAGGTTTGGAAGATTACAGCAATATTCAGGAACTCTAAGAATTGACTAATTCTGAAAAGATTGTGCCACCAGAGAGATAAATGTAATTCCCACTCCTGAAGGTGATGGCTCCATGCCACTCCTCCTTCCCCACATCCTGTCCCCTCCCAGGGTTTTATGGAAGCTCAACCTGCCTGTCCCAGGGAGCTGATCCTGCTGAAAACACCTGCCCACAGTTTTACCATCAAATATCAGCTTAACTCATTCCTGTCTGTCACTGGTGGCTCTTTCAGCCTCTATGAACCACAACACACAACTGCATGTTTGATTCTTTAAGCTGTGTTGAATATTGAGATCCACAAACTTTGCTTAAACTGAACAGCAACCAGAAAATAAATCCATGTATAAACCCATTCCAGCATTACTGAATAACTTCCTTTGCTGTGAGAAATAATTCTTCTCTTCCCTGCACAGCACAAACAAAAGACAATTCTTCTCCTGGGTTTGTTAAAGTTTCACCTCCTTGTACTCAGTGAAGAGGATGGATTCGAGGAGGAAAAGAAGCCAAAGGCAGAGACACTTTTATCAAAACACATTTTACTTACAGGCACAGTTGAAAGAAGCCTTTGAAAGTCATCTTTAGATACAGTTTGGCACTTGGTGATTAAGACACAAGATTCTCGGACAACAATCTTGAGGATGTAGTGCAAGAGCTCATCATTGAGTCTTCAGGAGAGGCAAGAGAGGTGGAAAATGGAAATCATTAATTACTGCGCATTTTGTACAGCTCAGCTCACTCTGCAAGCTGATCCCACATTGTGGGAAACCTAAACAAGGATCAAACTTTAAATTCAGACACAAAAAACTTGAAGGCTGGAATGTTTAACAAAAAGTAAAACAGATTTCCAGGGTTTGCTGCACTGTGCTGATGTAAATCTCTGTTTTCTTATGGTTCATATAAAAGACTCGTCCCAGCTTGAACAGGTACTTGAGATTGGCACTTTTACTGCTGGAAAGTCACCTATGATATGCAGAGAAATGCTATAAAATCATATTTATGAAATTATCATTCAAATTTACCAAGAACATGACAAAGAACAAGGAATTCCAAACCCAGGCTGGGTACAGAAACATCCAAATTTTGCCCTAAAACATCAAATCTCTCCCTCACCCTACTGAAATCTTCCCCCACAGACACAAACAACATTCAGGAGCACACCAAGCAATTCCAGAAATTCCTGCAAGTTCACCTGAAGCAAATAACAGAAAATACCCTACAAACAGAGGCTTTTTACCTATAGTGATCATCATCTTCACTCCCAAATCTGTTGTTCTGCAGCTGCTCAGCTAAATTGGTCAGGATAACATCCCGGAGCTGGGAGAGGCCACTGTTCCTCTCTCCTGGAAGGGAAATAAACATTTGCAAAGCTGCATTTTACAGAAGGGATTTTATTTCCCCAATAGGGAATTTATTTCCCCAATAGGGATTTTATTTCCCAATTTAACACAAACTAGAGCTCAGCAATGGCTGCACTCCCAGGGGGAGCAGAGCTGCTGGCCCAGACTGGGAGCACTTTCCCTGCCCATGGCACTGGGAAAATTGGGAATTCCCAGCCCTGAGCTCCAACATTTTCCTGTGAAGTAACAAATTCCTGAGCATCAGCTGCTTCAAGGCCAGATTCCCATTTCCTGGTGAACTCAAGGACATTATTCCCCCTCCACTGAGGTCTAACATCACCTCTGATTATTTGCAAATATTCCTTTTCCCCACCTGGCCTACCCTAGGCCATGCAGCCTTTTGGAGCATCCCATAATTTCCTACAAAAGCATGGATTTAAAGCAGAGTAGTGCTCAATACCCCACACTGCTCTCCCTCTAAGCTTGAGATGTACTTTGATTTTTTATTCTCAGAAAAACCTCACTCTCACCTGGCAATAAGACATTCTCACCTTCAGTTAAGACCAATTTCAATAAATTATTGATTTCTGCTTCTCCAGGATACAGGATATTTAAACCAGAGCTAAGGAAAAAATAAAACCATGCATTACTTGATGGATTTAGAAGTGAACAAAACCATTTCAGTGGACATGTGACAAATGGCACCACACACTCAGCATCTGATGGAACATTTACAATGTCTGTGTGAAGGTTTAGAAGAATATCCTCCACATTTTAACATCAATATTAGAACATAAGCAGCTGTTTTCTCCAAGAATCTCTTGTAATCAATTTTATTTTATTGTTTAGCTTCTCCAACAGGTATTTGCTTCCCTCTGGAAAACTCCCCATTCCTCACTTCCACACAGGGCAGCACAATCAGTTTATGAGAAACAGAGATGTCAGGAAAAATGATGATGGCTCAGAGAAAACCCCCAAAAACTCTGGTGATGGGGTAAGAGCTGAGGCTTCTCTGTGCTAAGAACAGTGGAAAATACAAACACAATAATCAAGGAATCACTGCTGCTACAGTTTTGTACTTTTTGGAGACTGGCTCTGTAGAAGTCTTAGTTTAAGCTCCACAGAAGATTCTGGAAGGAGCATTTCAGGAACACCCCAGCTCTGCAGAAACATTCCAGGTGGAGACTTTTTCCCCCTAACTTGTGATGAACTCTGTCCTTTCTGTGTGAATTCCCCCATTGAGATCCCAATCACTTCAAAGGAGCACTTCATGCCTGTGTGAAGTGCTGGAATCATTATGCAACTTTGCCATTTCCTTTCCCTTTTCTTTTTCAGTAACAGAAAAGAAAACTGAGATGTTTTTCAGCTTCACACTGTGAGCAGAGATTAGTGCAGCTTCCTTCCCTCTGGCTCATGCTGATCCACTCTGATAGAAACCTCAGGAAAAGTTATCACACACTGCCAGCTCCCTTTGAGGGCTCCAAGGAGGACACAGGAGGGAGGAATCATCACCCAGTGCCCACCCTGGAGCTGTTTCACAAGGCACAGGAATGCACAGCTATTACACTTTTCCCTGTCAGAAAGCACAGGTAACCCTCCTGAACCAAACTATTCTTCAGTCAAGAGTTGCACAGAGCCACAGAAATTCAGAATGTTGTGATTCACACCAAGAAAATTCAGGTTGATCTTCAAAAGATTTTGTTCTCAGCCTCTGGAGCACTTCCCACTGGAAAATGCAGGTTCTGTTTGTCCTTGGCACACTGGAGCCAGCATTCCTTGGCCCTGAGGTTTCCAGTATCTCCTTTTCAGGAGATACAACCACATTTCTTTTTTTCCCCCTGGGTCTTTAGTCTCAGAGCATTGCTCAAGTATCATTAACCCCTCCAGGATCATTAATTCTGCTTCTCCTGATGTTCCTTTAGCTCAGGAGAACTCCAGTGTTACACTGAGGTGAGAGCTGCCAACACCAGCTGTGCCTTTCCCTGAACACCACAGCAGCCAAATGAGGAACTCATTCAACGAAACTCTGCTTGAATTTAGCAATTATTTTATAATAAATATTAAAAAAAATCCTTAAGAAAGCAAGTAAAAATGAAAAAAATTAAAAGAAAGTAATTACTACTTCTCATTTCAAGATCAATATATTGTATCTCTTCTTCCACAGAGACAAATCGAAATTTTATCATATTATATCTTAAAATCCATCACACTAAGTTTCCTCATATTAATGTAAAATTAAACTAAATACAGTGTGAATGTTCATCTGTCACCACATTTCAAAGAAACTAAATTCTAAGTTAAGTTGACATTCACCTAATAGCCAGACAAACTTCCTTCTGGATTTCAGAGCAGATCTGGTCCCTTGGGGCCATCAGTAACTGCCACAGCAACAGCCCAGACCTTCTGACAATGTCTCTGTTCCTTTCAGTTTGGGGGCTGAAGAAAAATTTAAAAACCACCTAAGAAAAATTAAAGACAAAAATATTAATATTAAAAATACACACATTACTTACATTAACTTATCTTCTGCAGTCAGTTTTTCAACTATTTTTCAAACTGTATTTCAAACTATTTGTGTGGGTCTAGAAGTCTGAGTCAGAATCTGATTTTGAATCAAAAAATGGAGGGGGGAAAATACAAAAAGATGGATATAACCTCTCTGTGTTTCATTTTAATCTATAGAGATTGTATTTAAATTAGGGCTCTTAAAGGAATATATAAAATATTGCAAAGCCATTGCTAAATCAACTTCCATTACATGGATTCCAATGGAGAAAAAAAATAAAATTAAAAATGAAAGCCATGGTTGNTGCCAGCTCCCTTTGAGGGCTCCAAGGAGGACACAGGAGGGAGGAATCATCACCCAGTGCCCACCCTGGAGCTGTTTCACAAGGCACAGGAATGCACAGGTATTACATTTTTCCCTGTCAGAAAGCACAGGTAACCCTCCTGAACCAAACTATTCTTCAGTCAAGAGTTGCACAGAGCCACAGAAATTCAGAATGTTGTGATTCACACCAAGAAAATTCAGGTTGATCTTCAAAAGATTTTGTTCTCAGCCTCTGGAGCACTTCCCACTGGAAAATGCAGGTTCTGTTTGTCCTTGGCACACTGGAGCCAGCATTCCTTGGCCCTGAGGTTTCCAGTATCTCCTTTTCAGGAGATACAACCACATTTCTTTTTTTCCCCCTGGGTCTTTAGTCTCAGAGCATTGCTCAAGTATCATTAACCCCTCCAGGATCATTAACCCCTCCAGGATCATTAATTCTGCTTCTCCTGATGTTCCTTTAGCTCAGGAGAACTCCAGTGTTACACTGAGGTGAGAGCTGCCAACACCAGCTGTGCCTTTCCCTGAACACCACAGCAGCCAAATGAGGAACTCATTCAACGAAACTCTGCTTGAATTTAGCAATTATTTTATAATAAATATTAAAAAAAATCCTTAAGAAAGCAAGTAAAAATGAAAAAAATTAAAAGAAAGTAATTACTAATTTCTCATTTCATCACNGGGGCCATCAGTAACTGCCACAGCAACAGCCCAGACCTTCTGACAATGTCTCTGTTCCTTTCAGTTTGGGGGCTGAAGAAAAATTTAAAAACCACCTAAGAAAAATTAAAGACAAAAATATTAATATTAAAAATACACACATTACTTACATTAACTTATCTTCTGCAGTCAGTTTTTCAACTATTTTTCAAACTGTATTTCAAACTATTTGTGTGGGTCTAGAAGTCTGAGTCAGAATCTGATTTTGAATCAAAAAATGGAGGGGGGAAAATACAAAAAGATGGATATAACCTCTCTGTGTTTCATTTTAATCTATAGAGATTGTATTTAAATTAGGGCTCTTAAAGGAATATATAAAATATTGCAAAGCCATTGCTAAATCAACTTCCATTACATGGATTCCAGTGGAGAAAAAAAATAAAATTAAAAATGAAATCCATGGTTGCCTGTACTCCAAACCAAGTTTTTCACTTTTCCATGTGAGTTTTTAGGCCAGTTTCAGGTTCTGTACCTGGAAGACAACGAGGATGCAGCGGATGATGCAGGTGTCCCCATTGACCATGGCCTTTTCCATAATGTCACAGATGCTGCTCAGGTGATGGGCTTCAATGGGATGCTGCTTGCCCAGGAAGTTGCTGATGGGGAGGTTGTTGCTGGCTGCCAGGAGGTTGAGCTGGTGGATGCACATGGCACCAACATGGTGCAGTAACTGGTTAATCACCTCATTTGTGGTTGTGGCATCCCCTGCAAGGACAAGAGAGTTCAAATGCTGTCTGTAGACACAGACTGGATAATCAGCCTTTGCTTCTAAAATGCAATAAATCAACTTCAGGGCATAAAAGGATTACCCAAATCACCTTTTTATTGTGCTGAAGGCAGCAAGAATCTGGAATCTTCGCCACATCTCACTTTGTACTTTTCCCTCTCTTAAAGAAAAGCTAAACCATGAGCAATATTTACAACTCTGTTCAGGAATTAACTCAGCTGTTACCAGCAAGGCAGTTTCTGTCTATTTATTCTCTGCCACTCCTCTGTTTCACCTCCCCTTTGTACAAAGTGCTGACTCCTGGGCTCCCCTCACCTTTGGGCTCTGCGATGACGTGGCTCACTCCCAGCCTCTGGCACACACAGTGGAATGCCTGGTTCCCAGGATTGCACCACTGATCAATATAATCATTGGAGCACGTCCAGATCATGTTATTCATTGTATCATAACAAGCACCTGAGAGAAGGAAAATATTTCACACATCAATTTAGCAGAAAACCAGACTGAAGCATCTTTATAGACATCATAAACCCAAACTATTTGCTTTAAAAGTTTATTTTACCCCACCCCACTGCAGAGTTGCTGACTGCAATTTCAATCCCAGATGGATCATTCAGGATGTGAAGGACTGACAGATTCCTTACCAAGCCCTGGCACCAGAGCCCCCCGTCCGAGCGAGCTGCCCGCAGCATCGATGAGATCCGCCCTGCTGGTGAACTGCCCATCCGAGATGTTGAACACCAGGCTGGAGGCAAGAACTGCACACAAACACAGCTCCAATCAATCAATTCCTGAGAAATTTATTGCATTCCAGACAGCCAAGGACTCCCAGTCTGCCAACTATGACCCTGACTTACTTTTCAAGGAGGACAAAGCGCTGGTGCCCCCGAAGAGCGAGCGCGTGGCCGAGCTGCCCGAGCCCCCCGGGGGTGGCACCAGCATCACCAGGTAGGTGCCACAGGTGTAGATTGGGGTCTTCCTCAGCATCTTCAGGGGCAGCCCACAGCTCGTGTTGGCAGCTGCAACGTGCACCAGAGAAAGGTCACAAACTGCACCTCTGCAGGACAAGGCAGAGCTCTGCCCGGGGCTTCAAAGGAATCCGTATTTAGAAGGTTTGTTAAGGTTCTACAGAATTCCAGGTTTGGATCAAGATCATCCCATTCCAATCTTCACCCCTTCCATGAGACCAGGCTGCTCAGAGCTCCATGAACCTGGCCCTGAGCATTTCCAGGGATTGGGGCATCCATGACTTCTCTGTGGCCTCCCAACCTCACACATCCAACCCCCACAAGGCTACAAAGAGTTTCATGGGTTATTCAACATTCAATCCCCACAAGGCTACAAAGAATTTCATGGGTTATCCAACTAACAGAAACAACTTCCAAATAAAANTTCCAGGGATTGGGGCATCCATGACTTCTCTGTGGCCTCCCAACCTCACACATCCAATCCCCACAAGGCTACAAAGAGTTTCATGGGTTATCCAACTAACAGAAACAACTTCCAAATAAAAGAAATAAAAAATTAGGTATAACCAAAACTATTAAGAATTGTGTGGTGATAATTACATTGAAAGCACTTGGAGCTAAATGGACTCCTCACATCCACAGATCACTTGAGATTCACTATGCATTTACTATTTTAAGTTCTCCTGCTCCTCATGAAACGTAGACAGCCCAAATGATCTCCTTCCTGCAACAGCTGATCAACACTTTTTGAGTGCTGACTCAAGAATTAGCCAAGAATAGCCACTTACTCTCCTTTTTCTGCAGCACTTGAGTTGTTAAATGGCAAAACACAACCTTTAAAATAGCTCTCTGAGCTAACTCCTTGCCAAATTCCCTGGAAGCAGAGCCATTTCATGTATAATTTATTTTTATGGAAATACTTTCAATTGTTTCAAATTGAAGAAAGAAAACTCATGTACTTGTGAAGGAAGGAGAGAAATAATTCAAGATAAACTGGATAAAATCTTCAGACAAATCTAACAAAGCTCCAGATCATCCTGAAAGCCATCAGTGCAGCTCAGTCAAGATTCTCTCATTAACTTTGGTTGTTGCCATAAAAGAATACCCAAACATTGTGCAGATAAACTCGAAAAAGTGAAAAATCATCTAGGATTTGTAATATTCCAGTGACTGGTGAAGCAATAATTCCATTTTCTAACCTGCAGGCCATTTTTACACATCAATTAGAAGCCCAGTTGAGCTGCAAGCAGAGAAATGCAACTACCATTCCCCAAACTAATGCAATAATGGAATTGGAAAATTCTTCCAATTTTCCATCCCTAAACTTCCTATTTTCCATCCCTAAAGTTTCCTCACAATCCTAATTCAGCAAAGGAACTCATAATTCCAGCATTAAGCAAATACTTATTTGTGAGGATCTTCCAACTACGTATTTGGGGGAAAAAAGACAAAAATAATTTTTTTTTTTTAAACCTGTGCTAAGAGGCCAGTAATAAGCAGGATGGATGCTGTGTGAGGTAAGAAATGAAAAGTGAAGTGTTTCTGACCTGCCTGGTCCTCCTTGAGGGTGTTGGAGATGGTGGAGCCTGTGAGAGCAGCCAGGGTGGCCGAGGGGGAGGCGCGGTACCGGGACAGGCGGCTCAGCAGCATCTCATTGATGCTCTTGGCAGATTCCCCCTCTTTCCTCATCAGGATAATTCTTTCCTGCAGAGGATTTGCTATACAAATGCCATTTTCTACCTGGTAAAATGGGGGGGAAAAATACTTTAGATGTTGGAATCCATAGGTTAGAGATCACCTGAATAATATCAGGCAGGAATATGAAGCGACTTGCAACAACAAAGTTCTGAAAGCAAGACAGGAGTATTTTCTTGTTTGTGACTTCATGGTTCAATAGAATAATTTAATAGAAGATATCTAACATCTTAGAAGATATCCTATTAAATATCTCAATTTATGCTTGTTTTTAAAGACAGAATTGCTTGTCTAAACTTGAGTTTATTTAGGAAACTCTGCTTAAAAAGATATAATCCTCTTGCATTCTCTTAGTGGTGTTTCACTTGCAAATCATTTGGCTCAATCATTTTTCCAGGCAAAAAGTGAGCGCAATGATTTCTTCAGACCATGATGTTCAGGGGATGTTTTACTGCAGAATGCATCTCTTAATGAAGATGTGATTTAGAGCATTTGGGATTTTCCATGAGTTGTACTACTACAGCCTCCCAATTCCAGCTCCACCATCCCACTCCATCCTCCTCTGCTGAGCAGAAATGCAGACATAAAAACCATTTTATGCTACAAGAGAACTCATATTGCTAAATATAATCATCCTCTGGAGATGGAATTGGACAGTTCACCTTCTGTTCTGTTCAGTTATTTCACATAAATCCATTCAGATCACGCCCATAAATATCCAAACTTAATATGTCAATTAAAAATTGCTGATATTTAATTAAACTGCTTATGCTACCAACATCAGGCATAGAAAACACACAATTTGCTTACTATAATTTCAAAAATATCCATAAAGACAGAGTGGCCTTTGGGGGTTTTTTCGTTGAGGCTTGCAGGAGACCAAATCCAGTAGAAAAAGGTTCCATCTGAAGAAAGATGCACGGTGGTCATAGTGCTGCCAACTGGGAAGTGATTTACTGGCATTGGGATTATCTGACATACCTATGAGACACAAAGCATCTTAACAGGTCAGATTGTGCAGTTGGGCCTTACAAGTATGAACAGTATGAAAAATAAATAGAGATCAAATGCAGTTAGTGCAGAAGAGGCTTAATATTGGACTTAGTAGTAGCATTACATTGATTTATTACCAACAGCTATTCTGTGATATTTGCCAAATATCCAAACCAGCTCATAGATCTCAAATTTAACCTATCTAAAAATAAAAGGATCATCTCCTCTCTAATGATGGAGAACAAACCCACAGCACCACAAGGAAAATACACATCCTATTGAGTCACCTACTTTCTGCAACTTCTCTTAAACATTGCTTGAAACTTGAGAAGAAAAAGGGAATTAAACATTCTCAGTGTCAGGAAACACACTGGACATAAATGTGTGTATCCATCCTTAAAACCACAGCAGGAAAAACCCCAAAATTAACAAACTACCCCAGTTTTACAAAGTTGTTTATCTACAAATCACAACCAGATCTGAAACAGCATCTGAATTTTGGGACAGGGGAAGAACAAAGAGCTGCTCAGGAAGAACACATTATTAATTTAAATCAAAGTCCATTTTGCTGTTGTTTGACTGCTTTAAGAAGTGACCACACTGGAATCATGGAATATCCTGGGTGGGAAGGGACCCACAGGGATCATTATCAAACTCTGGCCCTGCACAGACACCCCAACAACCCCACCCTGGGCATCCTTGGGAGCATTGTCCAAATGCTCCTGGAGTTCTGGCAGCCTTGAGCATTCCCTGGAGTGCCCAGCACCTTCTGGAGGAAGAACCTTCCCCTGATACCCAACCTAAGCCTGCTCTGACACAGCTCCAGCTGCTCCCTGGGTCCTGTCCCTGCTCACAGAGAGCAGAGATCAGAGCTGCCCCTCCTGAGGAAGCTGTGGGTTGGGCTGAGGTCACCCCTCAGTCTCCTCCAGGCTGAACAACTCTACCAGTACCCCATAACACAGAACAGTGTAATTAGTGATAAATACATATATTATAGATAAATTATAGATCAATTCATATATTTATATATAAGACACATTAAAACAGTAACACCTCTACCATAACTTCCACATTCACCACAGTCACTTCAAGGCGGGGTTAGAAAAACGCAGTTTCACAAAACGAGAAACTTCAAGGATAAAACCAATTAAAGCTAAAACGAGCATGCTTCATTCAGCCTGCTTTGCTCCTGTGCCCTTTACCTGCAGGGTATGTTGATCCACGAGCTGGAACAGGTAGTGAGGTTTGCTATCAAAGGACACGGGCCGATGGAGCAGTTTGCCGTTGCCAAAAGCCACCCAGCCCGTCTCCAGCTCCTCGTTCCGGCAGTACACAAACCCCCTGGAAAAAACCCACCAGGATGCTCAGACTCCATCAACCCTGCCCTGCTTCTTTGGGCTTTATTTCAAATAACAACCACAATGCAACCACAGTGCTGAACTTTGACTGAACTTATTCAAGTCAGCAGTTTTTGTTGTGAAAGGCTTTAAGCGTAAAAAGCCTCGTGGTTTTCAAGCAATGAAGAAGCAAGGAGGTGCAGTGAGTCACAGCTGCACTAATTACTTAATGAATGACATAATTAGCAAACAAACACTCACAAATTCAGCTATAAATAAGAAGTCACAGAACTGGTCTGTAGTATATTCCTCACAGCAGAGAATCAACCAACATACTAGACATTAAAAAATAAAACTGAATTTAAAATTCTGCTACTGTGGAGGTTGAACTAACAGCCTCTACAGGCCCCTTCCACCTCAACTTGTTATTTAATTTTAGACAAAACACACTTGTGACCGTGTTCAGAGGATGAGGGAAGAGACAAGGATCTGACTCCATGTTTCAGAAGGCTTGATTTATTATTTTATGATATATATTATATTAAAACGGTACTAAAAGAAGAAAGGATTTCATCAGAAGTCTGGCAAAGAATAGAAAAAAAGAAAGGAANCTGTTGCATTCCACAGCAGCAGATAATCAATATTTACATTTTGTTCCTGAGGCCTCTCAGCTTCTCAGGAGGAAAAATCCTAGGGAAAGGATTTTTCATAAAATATCACAGCTACACACACTCAATAAGAATTTCAGATGAGAAACCCAACACATTAAAACAGCATTTAATGAAAATTCGCAATATCATGGAATCACAGACTGGTTTGGGCTGGGAGCGACCTTAGAGATCACCTCCTTCCAAGCTCCATATCCTCCCAACATCTGGGAGAGGCGTCCCAAATCAGGAGCCTTTGTGTTTCAGCAGCTGTGCAGAAGAGGCAGCACTGCAGTGTCCCTTACCTGAGGGTTCCATGCAGGCCTGAGCCCAGTTTGCTGATTCCCCTGCCCACGGAGTTGGTGGTGTACAGGTAGAGCCCATCGGCTGCGAGGCACCGGCCCAGGTCTGCATCTGCAGCAGGAGCAAGGACAGCACAGAGCAGCTCTGTAACTGCAGCATTCCAGCTGAGAATTCTCCCTGGGAGCTGCACCCCAGGGAAACCAGCACATGCTCATGGCAGGTCACTACCAACCCTTTGTTAATACTAAATGTATTATCTGGTGCTCTAAGAGCTGCTGGAACACAGGCACAGCCCAGCAGACCCAGGGGTTTCTCCACATTTCTAAGCCTCAGAGCTGCCCAGATGGCCTCACTCAGTGTGAGAGGGAAGAAGAATCTAATACTGAGCCTTGATCTCTTTTCTGCCAAACTCTGATTCTGCTAAAGCTGCTCAGATCCTTCCACTTCTGAACACTTCAATTAGGGCAAAATGTATTTGAATCACAGAGCAGTAATTATTAATAATCAAGATGGGACACAAGTCCAGTCAATCTATTGAATTTCACAGGATCTGGACACTCAGCTCAGGAAGGAAAAGTCCACTCACTCTCCTGCCTAAACACCTAAAGAGAGATGTCTCCAATAAATCTGCAGGTAAAATAACAACTCAGATTTTTAAACTCCTATGGATTGCATTAAATGTTATCAAAGCTTCAACTAATATTTCTAAAACAGTGTGAACTCTTATTTATTACAAAAATAGTAAGCAAACATGGCAGTAAAAACTGAGAATGAATTCAGGAAAAGAAATACAAAAGAAAGCATTAAAAAAAAAAACTTCAAACTCAACTGCGTAGAAACAAAAGCAGAGTAGGGAAGAGGGGAAAAACAAAACAATGAACTTGTATTTCTAAAAATAACCGTGCTGTGGCAGTGATAGCTGGCTGTGGAACACAGGGACACTGCACAGGGCAGTGATTATGCTCTAACGAGGGGATAATATCCAAACTCTGCCTGACCCCTCTGAAAAATTCCCACTGGAGTCAGGAAGGGTCACTGGATCAACTGCTCTGGACTGCTTCCCACAGCCTGACAGCTCAAACCAGCAGCTGCTCTCCAGCAACATTTTTTGAGCCCCAACTCTAAAGTTTTACTTTATTCATCTTTAAACAATTATCAGCACTTAAAGCATCCTGTCCTCCTCTGCTGATGGTGACAGGGATGAAATAATTCACCTTTGTTCTCACTGCTGGCACCAGTGTTGGCATCAGGGGCAGGTAACATGTCCTCAAAGCCCCAGGACACGATGTGCTTCCCTCCAAGCAGGCAGGAGGGGGATCCAGGGCCTCCCTCCAAAAGCAACAACCTTTAAGCAGAAAATAAAATAAAATTTTATAAGGAACAGCGGTAGGAAAAATGAGCTAAATTAAAAGTTAAGACCATGATATATTTAAAGTAATTATTCTGTCAGAGATCATAAGTGATTTAAAGGAACCATCAATATTTAATGAAAAACACAAAACACCCCAAATCCAATCAATGCTTCTAGGTTTGATTTTCTAATGTCTTCTGCACATGACTAAATCTTCCTTAAAGCTTTCAATAACTCTAAAGCCTTTAAATCACTTTTAAAGCCATTCCTCCCTACATGCACTTAACACATTTGCAGAGCTGCTGGAAAAGTTTACAAGGAGAAAAGTTCTACAAACCTGTAGAGAACATCAGCCACAGGCAGGGACCCCAGCTCAGTCTGTTTCTGTAATAGATGCACTGTATGAACAAAGGTTTTCAGCGACCCTCTAAAAGGACAAGAAAAACATGAATTAAAGATGTCTACTGAAGGCAGACTGAACACACACAACAGCAGCCATGGAGAACACCCACAGCCACAATATGGCATCAGCTTCTCTTCTAACTGGCATCTCTTTCCTGCAGGATGTTCATTCTTTGGGGAGGAAGGGGAGGGAGAAGAGAGGGGGACAGGCAGAATGCTGGGGAAGCTCTGGCCTCAATTCCACCTTTTTTTGGAAGGGGCTGAAGCCCCAGTTGGGAGGAGAGCAGCTGGGCTATCAACAACAGGTTCATAAAGGCAATCCAGGCAGCTGATAAAACACCTCAACCTTGCTCCTGGCAGCTCTTTCAGGACTTCTTGTGGCTGATTAACCACACTCAGATCTCCAGTGCAACCCAAGGATCTTCCTGGCTGAGCCCCACTCTGAGCAAGGGCTGCTGCACTCTCACCTGGAGATGCCTTTCCTAACTCAAACAGGACTCACCCATTTCTTATCAAGATTCTGACTTCTTTTCACAGAATCATGGAATATCCTGAGCTGGAAGGGACCACAGGGATCATCATCCAGCTCCTGGCCCTGCACAGACACCCCAACAATCCCAGGCTGTCCCTGAGAGCTTTGTCCAAACGCTGCTGGAGCTCTGGCAGCCTCAGGGCAGCCTGGGCAGTGCCAGCACCATCACAACCCCCCTGGCACAGCTCCAGCTGCTCCCTGGTCCTGTCCCTGCGCTGCCCCTCCTGAGGAAGCTGTGCATTGGGATGAGGCCTCCCCTCACAACCCCAAATTTGGAAGATCCAGACCTCTTTAAAAATCTGTCTTTTACAATTTCTGTTTTAAAGGTCAGGGCCATTTTCTGGCAGATGTGATAGCTTTATTTCCAGGCATCACAGCCCACCTAAGCAGGAGAATCTGGCTGTGTCTCAGATAATTTATGAGCTGCTTTCTCCACAAACAGGAGTGATCAGCTGAGGAGGTCCTTGCCCTGCACTCTGCTGAATCCAACCTTTTGCTGTCACTTGTGGTCACTCAGCTCCTAAATTTCCCTCCTCCACACCCCAATCTCTGCTTTCCCCAGTGACATCTCAGCTCTTTGCTTTCACTGACAAACCTCAGCCTGGAGAAAATTGACACCAAACACATTAAAGCACCTCAATTAATTATTTAAAGCAATATTTACCCTGTGGTTTTATTTTTAGCACTAAGAAGCACCCAAGATTGCAACTAGGAATGTCAATAATGGTCTCATTTTCAAGGTTTTTTCTTCAACACACGACTTAGATATTTAAAGGAAAAGTGTGAGGCTTTCAGGGGTGAACAAAGCACAATGGGATATTTCAACTCTCTAAGCAATGCAAGGCAGACTTGCAAAGAAAATAAAAGATCAACCTGAAGTTCAAAAGCTCTACTTGAAATTTAGCTCAGCTGCAACAGAACATCCCATATTTCCTGCAAATTGACATCTGGGAAAAAAAAAAAGAAATGAGATTGTGTTTATCAAATCCAATTTCTCTGAGCTATGTTCAAGTACATTGCCTTTCAGATAAGGCAGTTGTCAGGACAGAATAATTTGCCACAAACCATAAATTTCTCATTGACTTCATTAAAACAAGTGCACTAGAAATTAAGTAGGTTTCATTTGAATAAACTTTTTCCTAAAGCAAATCATGCCATATCCTGGGAACTCCAACATCTTAAATCAGAGTTAAACTTCACAGACAAGGCTGTGACCTGGAGAAACATTCAAACCACTATTTCCAAAAGGCTCCTTGTGACTTTAAAGCCACATTCACGAGGCTTTGCAGAGGTTTTGTATTTCCTCTCCCTCTCCCCAAGCCCCATTCTCTCAAAATAGTAGGTTTTGATTAAAAGCAAATATGTCCAATTTGTCCTCAATCACTTGATGCCAAACCCATGCAGGACAAGGGGTATTTTAATCTACAATGGTTGAACTCTTCACTGGCAGCAAAATTTAAAAAATACCTCCAGACATTTGAGAGACAACACTGAAATCAAACCTGAAAGGAATTGCCCTGAAACCTGGCAGTTCCACCTTCTGCAGCCAAAGAAAGGTGCAGGACAAAGGGGAAAGGAGACAACTTTTGTCCCTGATAAACACATTTGGAACCATTCCTAGAGCAGCTCCCTGCAGGAGAAGCAGCAATGTGCACACGAGGCATTGCTAACCCAGATCCCTCTGCCTTTCATTATGCTAAACACATGCAAAAAGAAAAGCTTAGCAGTTTCACCCTTTCCAACCCAATATTTAAATATCAGAAAGAGAAAGGCTGGTGCAAGCTAAAAATAACAATCACCAGTGCAGTCAGATCATTTTTGATTTGTTTCAATGGAAAGAGAATGAACACCAACCACAGCATTGCCCAGGGGTGCTGGAGTCACCATCCTGGGAGGGTTCAAAAATCATGGATGTGCA
>WBNQ01023728.1:0-23339 GCA_013401375.1 Spizella passerina | reverse complement strand
TAAATCACAATGCAACAACTGAGCACTCCATAGTTCATTTTGACTTTTCAGCCCAAACAGAAATATCCAGTGACTGGTATAGTTCACAAAAAGGACTATCAAATTGCTTCTAATGGTGAGTTTCTACAAAGCATACTTCACTAGAGGGAGTTACTTAAGAAGTAGCTGTAGAAGCAAAAAGAATTGGCCCAGAGGAGTGTAAGCTTATTAACAACAGCACCAAGTCCCAGCTGAAATAAGCACCTGAAAAGGCAGAGCTGTTTTGTCTCCTCCGAGTGCAAACAGTGGACTCCAACCATGGGCCAAGGCCGAGAAGTTTCACTGGAAGGGAAAAGGAATCCTCCAGAGCTAGAGGCCAAGACCACGACCAGGTAGAAAATAAACCAGTGATGAAAATTACTCAAAGGGTTATTACTGTTTGGCAGGGAAATCTCTCTCTTCTTATTCTTCCTCCATGCCCAACCTGCTGCATAGCCTACATGAGAAAATTCTGTATTTTTCTGCATGACAGTAGCTTCTGAAGCAGGTATCAAAACTTATGTTTAAGAAACAGAATTGTAGACCCAAAATTTTAAGGTACTTTAAGTCAAAATATGGCAAAGCTTCTAAAAACAAAATATTGTTCATAACCAATTAGGAGAAAGGAAATTCCTGAAAAATTATAAGTTTTTCATCTCTCCCCAAACCCCAGATTTCACAGAATTTTAAAGTCTATTCCATTCACAAATCATTGCAACTCTCGGTAAACCATCCTAAAGGCTAACTTTTCCTTGTTTTTAGAAAAGTGTTTGCAATGTGTGCTACAACATGGTCTAGGAGAGATATTCTAAATTTCTCACCTCAATATGATAAACTTGAATATGAAAAACACACACAGAAATACAAGTTAAATTTTTTTCTTTCCTAACAATACAGTCAAATTAATATAGCAAAGGGAAAAGATTCATCACTGTTCATAAGAATTCATTCGCCCAGGGAATATTTTCATCTGTTCTCTCCTTTACTTAGCTAGACAGAAAATAGATTTTGCTGGCTATGTTTAATTTCCACAGCTGTCACTGTGATCTAAAACATTTATATTGGAGCAATCACATTTATCCTCAGGAAATCAGGAACTGGAGTACCAGTTCAAACACTGGATAGTCTATCTGCTATCTTCTGACCCCAGTGGTGTCTTAGATTTAGGAGATGTACAGTGCAAATCATCAGCAAAATATTTTTTGATTAAAATTTATTTGAAAAATGCAATTAAACAGCAAAAATGCAGTGAAACAGCAAAAGGTGACATGGTTTATGTATGCTTATTGACTGGGTTAGTACAAATGTAAGGCAGAAGTAGGTGTAAAATGAAAAGAGGATATAATTAATATTTCTGATATAAATCTCTAAGCATATTTTAATATCTNAAAATAAATGGTTGTTTGTGATAAATGTAAGACGGAATTCAAAATATTCCAGCAAACTTTGAAACGGGACTACCAAAATTCTAATGTACTATATATTTGTACAGAACAGAATCTTCACTATGAAAACAGCTAACTACATTGTCCTAGACATACCAGCTAAATCAGCAAACAACTTTCTCCATATTTCAGGAAGCAAATCTTATTTAGTAAGCTGGTTATTAGTCTCAACCTTCAGCTGTCTGTTCTTTCAGTCTTGCTTGCCACCCACTAATTTATTTTCCTCCCCCATGCCTTGTTTTTTCTTTTTTAGTATTAAAAATGGATTTACACAAAACCAATAACAATTTTCAGTAAAAACATATTCTGCTTTTAATTAGGCAGTTCATCACTTAAATTTCACACATACACACTATTGTAAATGTTCTATCTGCAGACTTTCAAGCTCAGTGTTCTGCTACTGTGAGGCCATAATGTAACCACTCCTTCAAGAAAGTTGATTCAGGACTATGTCAGCAGACAAAAAACTATTTTTGTGACATATAAAGTGAAATTATATGTTCACACAGAACTCACATTGCTAATTAATTGCATCATTTATATTAGTAGCTTACATATTTAATATCCCCAGAGCAAGACCCTATTAAATGCTGCAGCCAAGTTTAAGATATGAAAATTCAGATCATCATATTAGTACCTTCAGTTCTTTTAACCTTAGCATCCTTTGCATTTCCAAGACTCTTTATACTTCCATTTTATTTATTCCTATTTCTCTCACTTGATTGTTGTTACTCCCTCTTTTCTGCAACTTATTTCCTCCCAGTTTCTTGCTCTGCTCACAAAACCACTTTGACCTTTAATTCTGCCTCCTACTGAACTACTTCAAATGCTTTCAATACGTTTTGTGGTGCCAGACTACTCACAAAAGTAGGAAAAAAACCCATTTCTCAGCATAAATGAAACTATTAAAATGGAAGTGAAACATTAAAGGCACAAGGAATGAAGCCAGTGCAGTATTTAGTATTTCCACTAACCACAGGCCAGCAGCTGAATGGCAGTCAGCACTTTAGCAATCTTATAACAGAGAAATCATGTAGGAAGCCACAGTGCAGTGTGCAGCATTCCCCCTGGAGCATGTACAGGAAAAAAGTACCCCTAAAATTTTAGCATGTCTGCTTTTCATCCCACAACATAGGAACTAATTGCCCTCAGTGTCTGAGCTGGATTCCTTGCATGCTGGAGCAGAACAAATACTACTTTCTCACCTATCCGTCACAGCAAACATGAAAGATTATGACAAAAACAAACCAGCTAATCGTAGCACCTCACTGAGCTCAGAGCAAAACACCAGGCAGCAGAGCAGAGAGAAACCCAGCACACACAGACAGTGACACAACCATCAAATGAGTGGCCAGACAGGAGCTCCTGGCCTCTGTGCTGCCACTCATTTACCCACCATCCTATCTGCTGTAGAGCAACATGAAAACACCCACAGGCCTGGTACCCAGGTTAAGTGTTTAAGAATTACTACAATATGTTTCATCTTTCTGGCAGACTGCAGGACTTCATCCAGCAGTTCAGGCATGAAGCCCATTCTGGTAATTGAGTTAAAGCTGAGCTTTTTTACACCAGTGAAATCAGGTCCCAGCTCTGCAAAAGAGACACTGCTAACATTTGTTCAGGCTAGTCTGATGCTGAATTTTCTTAAAGCAGTAAGTCAGGAGCAGTTAGGCTTCTACTGGAAAAGGCAGAGAGAGGCTTATCATACCCTGATACAGCTTCCAAAGCTGGCATTATTTGAGCTGAGAACAATATATAAGCTCAAAACATTGCCCTAACCAGATGACCCACTCTCCTTCTGTTTTAGGCTTGCTAACTTCATTTAGTTTCCTTGGCTCTTTGACCATCTCCTTTGTTTATCCACAGGTCCTAAACACTGCAGAGGGCTATGCTGCACCAACATAATTCTCCTCTATCTGGGTTTTTGCAGTTTCAGGTACTACCAGAGAAGTTTTGGAGTGGACAAACACCAGTGAGGGAACTCTTTCAGGTCCTCCATCATGCCCACACTTTTCCAGATTTGGAGTAGGTGGAATGACCACAGCCTAAAGAAATCTCCAGGTGGAACATGTACCTCAGATTTGCAATCGAGGAATGCTCCCTTTTGCAGAAGGGAGCAAAGGCAGTGTCACAGCACTTTGGTGTACACTGGCAGTGGCTGTAGGACACTGTAAAGGCTTTGCAGGTGGACACAGCAACTCAGCACACCCGGACACATAACTGAGCTCTGCTGGAGCTCTGGGAATGGTTACACAACCCCATAAATCTGCAAAAAACAAAAACAGCAAAAATCCTTTGGTGCTTCCCTCTCAGTCAGCTCCAGCACTTTAAAGAACACAGCTGAGAAAAAACACAAAAACAGAAAAGGTATTTTGAGGAAGGACTGAAATATTAGGGCAAAGGTAACTTCTGCACAGCCACAGCCTTTGAAAGAACTGAAGGCTTTCAATATAGCTCCTCAATTCTGAAACCACAATGACTGGGACACAGCTGGCAGCTGGACAAGAATCTCTGCAATATCTCCACATCACCTGAAATGACAGCCATATATATTTATACCTCATAAAGTGTGTGTTTATATGTATACATACACAAATATATATATGTGTACACACATTTATAATCTTTAATAAATCTTTCTAAAAAGGCTTAGAATGAGACAGAGGTAGGTATCTACTTTTTCACAGGCTTAAGTAGGGAGAATCTTCTTCCATGTGCTTTTTACTATGATTTTTTTCTGATTATGAGATTGTCATTATTTTTAAATGGAGGATTTCTGGAGGAGCTGTTCAGTGCAAAGAGAACTTATGTTCTAATGCCTACAGCTCCAACAGACTTGGGTCCCTAAGGAAGAAACATGCTCCTCTTCTCTCCCCTCCTCACCCCAAATTGTCTCAAAATGATTTTCAGAAAAAAACAGAGAATGAAACAACCTTTAGAAGAAAAAAATCAAAGGAAAAAACATTGAAAAAGCCCAAACTCCAAATAAAAGAATGTACCTTTGACCTCTGGTAATTCAAATAGAGTGTTAATCACCAAAGGATTAACACCCTCTGTATTATAAATAACATAGCCAGTCATCAGGAAATTATAACACCCCATATAATCAAGAAACACTGAAGTCTATAATAGAACTGTGCCCAAGCAGTGGGATGAGAAGTACTAATATGAGAAACTTAACACATTGTATCAGTTAAGAGAGATTCTGCAACTTCAGGCATTATGGAAAGCAGCTTAGTACTTAAATAGGCAAATATTTTACCCTTCACGTGTGCACATGGCTGTATATACATATATATATATACGTGCATCCATGGGCCATATAAACACACAAAAAAATTCATAAGCCTCAACCATTATATGCATTTTTAAAATACTAAAATAATCTATGCATATATAATCTCCTCTTTTCTGAATAATTTTATGTACGTGGAATCAAAAGCAAATACTTTCTAACATACTTTAAATAGTTTTCTGCATTTGACATAAGTATTTTTTGCTTAAACAAAGATTATTTCTCCCTTATTTGATTATCTCTCCCTTATTTTACATGTAGTATTATTACAGCACAGAGATATCAATGAAGAGAATTCTATCAAAACAATAAGTTTTTAAAGGGGTGGGTGAAAAAAAATCAAAGAAATCACTACCACAGTATTTGGTTTTGAAGAAGACTCACAGCTACACCCTTATCTTCTGCCATCTTCCCCATAGCCACTTCCCACTTGCAAAGCCTCTCCATCCTACTTTCTCTCAAACCACACCGCTCCTTTTTGTCTGAGAGCCCTTGCCATCCTTCCCTGCTTTTTCTCAACCTCCAAAGCTTTTCCTGCCAAGCTTGTTTTCTATTCCCACCGTACCCAAAGGTCCATTCCACCCACACAGGCAGGGTCAGGGCTGGCAGCAGCTCTGCACGGACTCCAGAGCTGCTCTCCCAGGGCCCTCACTCACCTCACCCTCACCCTCAGTGCTGCCACTCTGCCAAGGGAGGCTCCCAAACCTCTGCCCGTGTTTGCACTGCCACCCTCCCCATGGCAGCTGAAACTGCTTCCCTGGCTGCTTCTTCCCCACCCCTCACTCTTCCAGAAACCTGTGGAGGGAAGTAAATAAATAACATTAACCAGCCAGGTGAAGCCAGTAAGATGGTGAGTAGAGCTCACTCAGCACTTCTTGTTTCCAGCTAATCAATCTCCTCCATGCACACAGGAGGGTCCCACTAGGAGCCCAGTGTTTGCCCAAGAGGAAAATCAGACTTTTACCCCAACATGGAGTACCTCATGAAGAACATAAAGAGCAACTCATCTCAAGAAAGAACAACTGGGTTCAAATTACTCTAATTTGTAATAATATTTTCTACTGAGACTCAAAGATCAGTAGAGAAAAGATCCCCATTCTCACAATCACACTGCCTTAGTTTGCTTCTTCCAAAGAACAATAAAATAGTGTAGAGTCATGGAATCTGGCGACACATCTACCAGCAGGCAAGCCAAGGCTGGGATGAAAATGGACAGCTCTTGCCATGTATAAAACTCTTAAACTTAGATGGGGATAAAAAGAAGAGTAGACTTTCTCAGTTTGAGAAGCATTTGCAATATAAACTGCATTAGAATTTCCCCTTTAAATCTTCAGGAAAAAGGACACACTCTTCTAGTTCACTTTCTCCCATTGCAGAACAAGTAGCAAATCTTAGCTTTTTCAAGCCCGCTATAAAAATCCCACAGAATTTCTCCAACCGTGTGTCATTCCAGAACTATGGAATACAGTTTCTAAATAAAATACACTTTAAAGCTGTACCACGAGAAAAAGCACAGCTTAATTAAGTTAACTAAGCTGATTAAGCCATGCTCTTTCACCTACTACAGGAAGTATTTGGCCCTGGAGCCATCCTAAAGGCACCTCGCACAGCCTAGGACATGTTTTCCAGAGATACTGTGTATATTTAGTCACTGTGGAAGGGAAAAAGCAAACGCCCCATATGTCAGCATGCCAACAAAAGAACAGAAGAAGTATCAGCTGATAAAGCAGCTGTTTACATCTCATTCTTGTCTGGAAGGCAGGTATTACATTACAAAGGATAGAAAAAGTTCATAAAATAGTACCCCACCACCTCAGATCTGACTGTTATAAAATAATTTGAGTAGGAACACATTCTCCAAAAATCCTGATCATTGATATTATTACTTGGATCTTTGTAAGTTAACGAACAACTCAGACAAATTGAAAATTGAATAGATCACAGCAGCATTATTTTAAAATAATTAAGAATAATCTTTCTCCTTTGTTGTATTTCAACGCATTTATATCATTAAAAGAATTCTTTAAAATTTCAATCCTTTAAAAATCTATAAAAGCAATTTCTAAAATAAAGACATAGCAGTATTCTTATCTTGGCTTTTCCTGGTACAAGGCTGCTGCTCTGTGTCTCATAAAGATTTCTGGCAGAGTGAGAAAACCTGGTCAGTATCAGAGACTTTCCTGGGACCTGTCTGCAGTGTCGACAAGCAGCTAAGCTGAATATTAATACACTCTCCATCATCAAAAGCTGTTGCATACCCAAAGGATGAAAAATATTTTAATCAGCTTTCAGCTTGTCTAGTAGAAGTCAG
The DNA here is from genome assembly GCA_013401375.1 of Spizella passerina. NCBI lineage: Eukaryota > Metazoa > Chordata > Aves > Passeriformes > Passerellidae > Spizella > Spizella passerina. Next base: position 16,270 of record WBNQ01023728.1, on the reverse strand, counting down.
TTTATTCCTTTGGGATTATGCATCTATGTGCTCAATTTTTGTCTTCGTGCTCTCTCTCCATACATATTACTTTTGAAACTAGCAGCAAAGAGCCTAAATCTGCTGTTTTGTTGGGAAAAGCCAGCTAATGCTGTGATTCAATTACAGTATTTTACATTAAAGAAGAAAATGTAGAAGATGAAAAGTGAAGAAAAAACTTGAGAAAACAGCCCTGTTATCAAGTTTTTTAACATTAGGATTTCTTGAAGAAACCAGTGAGACTTTTTTTATTTTGTTCAACATCTCCACAAATTTTAAGAGTTTTCAAGACTGGTTCATCTGTTGTCTTCCCCATCTTTTCCTCTCCCCAGTAATTACTGCAAATTCACAATTCCTTTAGCATAACAACCACCAGTGGAATTGACCCATGAATGTATAAGTATTTTTTATAAGTATGTGTATCAAGTACATCCCACATGAAAACCAACAAAGGATCAGTAATGGAAAAATGTTTTGAAGAGCCTGGACTGCACAAGTGTACCTGCATGGCAGCCTCTCCTTTCTCTGCTCTCCTTCCTCTGAGGGACAGCACCAGTCCCTGTAATATTGCATTAATGAAGATAACACCGACAGGAGGAGACTTTTGAAAGTGAAAAATATTAATAATCTTAATTCTGTTTATTTTTAATCCTTTTGAAAGCATCATAGCATTTTGGACTAGGACCTAGTCAGGATTTGTATTGGTCTTTGCTTTGAGCACCTGCATAAATGCAATGCAGAACAAATTTCATCTTGCCTCAGCCCTGCCTCCTGGGCATAGATGTGTTACCACTGGACATGCAACACCATCGTGCTCTCTCCTCTTGCCCATAAGAGAAGACATGAAGAAACGTAAGGCTCTGCTGATTTTCAGATTTTCTATCACCTCATGGAAGCCTGAAGAGTACAACCTCTGGTACTACGCAGCATCAGCATCAATTGGTTTGTACAGACTAATCTTAAAATAATTTCTATCATCCATCAGCAACACAAACAATCATTACTTCTGAGCAAAAGAGTGAATTCTGTGGTCCTACTACTGCAAATAATTTCAGCACAAAAACATCTTTTTCATTAAATGGAAGCATTGACATTGGACAGAAGGAAACCCAAAGGATCACAATGAGTTAACTTACTCTGCCGTGTAAAAAAGTCTCATAATTCAGTTATCCAAGCTGAGTCCAACCACAACATCACAAAACAATTGACCTTCTAGCTAGCTGGTGAAGCTCTAATCCATTAGCATGTAGGACACAGCTTGAAGATGGAGCTAAAATGTAATTATTAGCAGTGTGTATATGCATACATATATCCACAGACACATAAAAATAATCACTTCAGTTTATTACACAATGCTATTGATCCCTAGGCAGCTAGACAACATGAACTGATGCACTGTTCCCAGCTATTAACAGTGCACTTTGTGGATCATTGCATGCTGAGCACAGAGCTGGATTCATCTCCAGCACAGCTCCACTGCTGCCATTCCTGTCCCCCAGCAACAATCCAGCCTGATTCACCATCCCCTTCATTGTTCTACTCTATTACAGAAACTCTGAATGGGTCCTGTGAAAACTACTCTGATTGTGATAAACAACCACATTATTTTACTGGAATAATTTAAAAGATTTGCTAGATTTAAACTTTATATTAGTGCCTCTGTTGTGAAAATTATATAGAGTTCAGATTGACTAGCAGTCCAAGGAAAACTGCCAAAATCTGATGTTCACTTGTAACATCAGAGAAAAGCCAGTAATTATCTTCCTACTGCAGAATAGTAAACATTATTATATCTACAGCTTCAGGATCATTAAGCAGAAGCATGTGTAGTGACAAACAAAGTGCAAAAAAGATTCACACAAAAGCTCCTGAGAACGAGACCTGGGAGCTGCCAGGAGACAACCAGGGTCAGCCAAAACACAGTAAGCTCTTTCTTAAACAGACAGAATTTGCCCATCTGACCAAAAAATAATAAAATATAATAAAAGCTCCTATGTGGCCCCATCTACACATTCCAATCACGATATGGGGAGGCAGAAATTTGTCAATTTTCTTCAAATGCAGGATGTCCTCTCCCTAGGAAATGGCCAATAAGTAATTGTCAGATACAGAACAAAATCATAGCCTCATTTAATTGAGGAGGAATTAAAGATCAGAAATTGTCTGCAATCTAAAACCAAAGTTAGACCTCAATATTTTGATTGCCAGACTGATTTTGAAAACCACACCTAAGTTACTTGCACAAGTCAAACAGAGGGTCAGTAAAAGAATCAGCACCTAATTCATCAGGGCATAATGCTCTCCATAGCAGCTTCTGAAGCCAAGTTATTTTTCCTTCTGTATAAAATGAAAGCTGCAGTTTTGAGCAAAGATGAAGTAACTGTTAAAGAACACATTACAAAAACACTATTCACCCATGATCTTGTTAGGAATTAGGGCTGATGATCAGATGGGAAAGAAGAGCTATCAGTGCAGCAAGAGCAGCTTTCCAGAAGACGTCACCTCCTTTGCCACCAGAGCCATTTGGAAAGCAAAGCAGCTGTGTTCTATTTTATAGCGGTTACAGAGCCACTAAAATACAATAGCAATAAAACCACATTTAGCAACACTAGCTGTATTAAAAAAATACAGCAATGTAGATGGTGACATTTTAGTCATACTGCCATTTGCTTCCACTTTCATTCAAAATCACAACTTACCCTAGTTTATAACAATCACAGTACAAATTATTCCTGCCAAACCACTGTAATTCACAGTTTTAACATCAAACCAAATCCTTTTCTTTCTGTGTAGCATGTCCATAAACATATATACACAAACACAAATGTATAAGCTCTGTATTTGATCACTTCTAGGATTGAATAAATAAGAACTAGAAATATTTTTAAATATTGGTAATAATTAATCAATTTCTATATAGCATATAACAAATTCTAAAAATAAGGATTAATTTCTTTTCAAGAAATACTATTCCCAGTATTCAAATATGGTTTTTTATTTTAAATATTTTATTAAGTTTTTCTCCTAGGAAATATATTTCTGAGAACATTAAAGCATATCACAGAATCTTCTGGGTTGGAAGGTACCTTAAAGACAATTTAGTTCCAACCCCCCTGCCATGTGCAGGAACACCTTCCACAATCCCAGGTTGCTCCAAGCCCTGTCCAACCTGGCCCTGAACTCTTCCTGGGATGGGGCAGCCACAGCTTCTCTGGGCACCCTGTGCCAGGCCCTTGACAGCCTCACAGTAAACAACTTCTTCCTAATATCCAAACTAAACTGCCCTCCATCAGTTTAAAACAATTCCCCTCGTCCTGTCACTCCAGGCCCTTGTGAAAGACTTTGCAAAGAAAAATGAGACTGGTAAAACTACAGCTCAATCCTACAACATCATTATTTCTACAGCAAATAATAAGCCTCAATAAACACAGTATTAATACAAAGATCTTTTGTTATTCTAGTGTATACCCATCCAAGGTTTTGGGAGAACAAATTTGATTTCTGGTGATTGTGGTATATGCATTTATGCCTTAAACTCATTTATGCCTTAAACTCTAGCAGAGAACTCATGGCATTTTACATGCAACTGTAGGTATTCAGAACACACAATTGTATACATCTAAGAGTATAAAAATAGTGAGGATCACAGAGAGAAGCCTTGTCACAGCAGAAAAAAAGCACAAGAACACAGAAGTCTAGTTACCCAAAACTGCAGCTCACCAAGACCCAGTTGTGCGCAAAGAACACCCACAAATGCCAAACTTGCAGCACCTACAAATGCCAAACTTGCAACACCTACAAATGCCAAACTCGCAGCACCTACAAATGCCAAACTTGCAGCACCTACAAACGCCAAACTCGCAGCACCTACAAATGCCAAACTCGCAGCACCTACAAATGCCAAACTTGCAACACCTACAAATGCCAAACTCGCAACACCTACAAATGCCAAACTTGCAGCACCTACAAATGCCAAACTCACAGCACCTACAAACGCCAAACTTGCAGCTCAGGTGCAAATCCAGCTGAGGGGGAGGCAGAGGCAGGACTCCCAAGCCAGCCCCACCTGGGCCATCAGCAATGCAGCTCCTGTCCCACGGCACAGACAGGGACCCAAACCCCTCCTGGCTCAGGCCAGCGAGCATTGCACCCTCAGTGCTGTCAGTGTGGCTCTCCCACAATGCTGCTGCCCTTTGAACAATTCCAGTTTCTCACAGAAATGTTACACAGGCTCATATCAACGCAGCTCAGATCTCAGCCGGCTCACGCAAGGGTTAAAAGCAGAAAGTGCTATCCACTGGTTTGCTCTGATGTTCCTGCAGATATTGTCACTGGATGTATCCTCAGAAGAATTCTATTCAACACCTCTGTCTTTAAGTACAAAGCTGTAGGCTGTAGCAGCTTTAGGAAACATAAGTATCCTTTTTTCTGCTGCACAGTATCTGTGTGTGAAATTCTCTAAAGGGGTTTAAGTATTTACCCTGAACACTATCAGACAGTTTCTAAAATTTTCCTTATCCTGTTGCAGAAACACTTCAAAGAGAATCATAAACACAGTCTTTTGTGCTTTCAGCACACATGTTGTTTTGGAAGCTTAAGTCTGAATTCCCTCAGAATTGTAAATAATTTTTTTTCCTCAAAGATGTGCAATACAACTTCACTTTTTTTTTGTTTTTACAGTTTCATTGTGATTCTACTACAGACAATGCTCAATCTTTTCTCTCATTTCTGACAGCTAAAAATATTGGGGTCATAGAAATTATTGCCAGAAAAAAAAAAATAGAAAAAGAAAAAAAAAAAAAAGGAAAAAAAGTCTCCAGGATCAGGTTTTGTTGTTGCTGTTTAAGATAAAAGATACATTTCCAGAAACATCTGACTTCCAGTGTACACAAAATATAATCTGCCAAAAATACATTTATTTAAAGGCTCTGGCCTAAACAGATAAGGAGAGCCCCAAAAGACAATAAATACGGGTAAAATTTGGGTTTTGGAGCTGCCATGTTGTTCCTGCATTTCACAGCTCATTAGGCAAATCCCATCACCCATGGCCACATGGCCCTCCAATAAAGTGTGACACTGCAATATCTGAGCACCACGGGAAAACCAGAAGAGAAATTAAAATAATTCCTCAGAGTTCCTGGAATTTTGGCTGACAAGGTCAAACCAATTCAAGTGTCAGTTAAGTTGCTATGCAATTGCTGAAAGAAGCTAAACAACCAACCAGCCTGTTTGTGATCCCATTATCTATTTTTTTTAAAAATAATTGGTTAGTTGTTTAAAATGCCAAAGTCTACAAAAGCTGGGAGAATTCCTTGTAAAAGCATATTTTTTCTTAGAGCTTTTCATGGTTATCTGGGAACTGAAATGCTCTTGATTTAAATACATATTTAAACCCTTGCTTTAATTTGGGAGAAAAAAAAATGGCTCTGGGCTGAGATTTTGTAGCTCAAGTTTCAGTGTAGACTCAATTCTAACTGTCAGGCTGTAAGCCCTTGACAATAGTGGCTTATAGCTGAAACCACTTCATATATAGCAATAGGAGCAAATAATGAAACAGATCTCAAAAAAGAAAGAAAAATAATTTTACAAAAAAATAGCCTTGCTCTCTGATATCAATTCAGTTGTGTAAACTGATAAAAAGCCTGTTCTTGAGAACAACAATAATAATGAGACTAAAGATAGTTTTTAAAAAGTTTTACAGATCAAGATGAAAGTTGTGCAGAAAGATCCCAGCCTGCATGAAATGCCACTTTGATCATTCTGCTTACACTGAGTGTGCACACTTCTACTTTTGCACTACTACAAACTAAAAGGTGTGCAGCATTTCATTATCCTCAGCTCTGTTATCAACGCCAAAAAATGAAACAAATGGTGAAACACTACTTGTGCTTCAGTTATCCCATTAAGAAATTACTTCCTCAAGATCTATGTTTCATTCCTTTAAGTAGTGAAGCAGCTGTGCTGTTAAATGCAGCTCCAAGTCACTCACACTTTTCTCTACATTTCAGTTCCACGCTCTCTTCTCTTGCCAAATTCCTGCATAAATAGGTGGGATTAAATGGAGCCTAGCCTACCAAACATAATTACATATGTTGTGATTTTATACTGCAATGAAATTGATACATTTTAATAATGCCAGTCTTGGCTCTTTCCCACTAAAGTCAATAAAGGTTATTAAGGCCAACTGCCATATAAATACATTGCTACATTGCTAAATGGACTGTCAGAGCAGGAAATACAATTCACACCATATAGCACTGTAAGGCCCTTTTTTATTCTTTAAGGAGCACTAGATATGTTTAAAAAAGCCTTCAAAAATTCAACATGCAAGTGTAGCCATATATGTTTACTTTTCATTCCACAAAAAAATATTGATTTACATTTATGAACAAAAATTGATTTACATTTTACTTTTCTCATGTGAATGAATGTAAAACAAAATAACAAAAAAAAAAGACTGTTGGACTTGTGCAGTTCTTACAGATTTGGTGTGGTGGTTACAGATTTTCATAGCTAAAATAAATGTCAGATTGCAAGGTTTGCATGATATCAGACCCTGAGAGACAAATTGTCTCTCGGCTGAATCTCAGAACAGCTACAGCAAGACTTGCTCACATCACATGAGATTTCAGCTTTTCAGACTTCTCTTTACCCAGAAAGCAAAGCCTGCACGGTCTTTTTTTCAAATGGTAACTCTCCCTTTGAATTCTGCAAGCATTTATCCTGATGTTGCAGGCGATAACGTGTTAATCTTGGATGACTTTTAAAAAAAAAACCCTCCAACATATGAATAGCCTTCATATTTTCAAGGGACGGGGAGAAAAAAAGGAAGATTGGTTAAACTGCCTCGGATTTAATGGCTCATAAATTCATGAGGTAATATTGTGGGAAATGTGATGTTTTATCAGAATGTCATTCAAATGAAAGGTTTAACATTTACATCACAAGAGTGAGCTCTAAGTAAAACTATCCTTAGGGAAAGAAATGCTGGGAATAAACATTATGATAAAATTGTGCGCTTACTATAATGTACCAAAATATTTAATAAAGCCCACAGGTTTGGGCTAAACTTCTTGCAATATCATACTCTGCCGTGACAGAAGAGTAATTATAATTAGCAGAATCAGAGATAAAGAAGAAAAGAAAGTTTCAAAAATTATTAAACAAGGGGGAAACCTGAAAAAACACAAAGAAGGTCCCTGAGAATGACTTTTGTATCACTCTAGACACATATATAAAAAAGCTACGTCAACAGTTGTTCAGCTCACACACAAAGGAAGAATACACGCTTAAATATTTTCTTTTAAGAAAGAAATCCTTGTAAGCACTAAAATCCTTCCAAAACAAGACCAACAACACTGAGACATTTTACTTTTAGCATTTTAAATTATTCTCTCTTTTTTTTTTTAAGAATCATCCATCTAAAGTTACAAATTTGGTGGAAGAATAAAAACAACCCCTCGACTTCGGAATACCGGGTACCTTCAAAAATACCCTTTTGATTTAACTTAGCCGCGGAAGCTAAGCACGCACCGAAAGAGCGCACTTTTAATGCTAAATGGCTGCAGAATTTGTTAACCCGGGTTGGTTTCCCGTGTGCTGGGATGGCAGGGATGGGCTGGGGGAGCTCCAGGGATCGCTCCCGCAATTCCAGCCCGGGAGCGCCGGAGCGCGGCTCAACATTGCCCCCTGGCGGCCGCCGCGCAAACCGCGCCCTCTGCGCCCGCAGCCGCCGCCGCGCCCGGAGCGCGGCCCGAGTTTGCTGAGAGAGCCGGCAAAACAGACAGTCCCAATTAACATTCCCTTCTGTCTCCTCCAATAGCTGAAATTAATTGTGATTAATATGTTATAAGTCATAAAACATTAAAGCGATTCTTAAAATATAAATTAGAAGCAGCTTCTGTCTTGGCCCAAGCTTGGGGTTGCTGATAAATATCATCCCGAGGCTTGTTGAAAGGAGATACACTGACGCCACCATGTTTCTAATTAGAGACACATGGCAATGTCACACCAATTGCAGAAAACCTAGCCCTTGAGAGTTCCAGAGTTTGCTGTTTTTCCATGTTTTCAACACACAATGGATATAAAATATCAAACATTCTTGTCTCTACCTCATCTAAGCCTGTGTTACAAGAGAGTAAGTTGTCATTTGAAAGAAAAACAAACCAAAAGATTTTTTTTAAATTATAAGGGTCGTTCAAGAATGTGAGCACATAAGAACATCAAAAAAAAAAGGGAAAAAAACAAAACCCAAACACATAAGCAAGTTATATTTTCTCTCCTTTTGTAGGAAAATTCAATGTTCAGTGATTTCTTGTGGCAACTGATTCCACAATTGCAATGTCCACTTTTCTGGGCGTGTTTTCCGAGTCTGAACCAGGCACTGCTGGGGCAGCTCACACTGCATGGGAGCAGCTGAGCCACAGCTTTTCCTGTCAGACCCAAGGCTCTTGTTGCACCTCAAACACAGCCTGACACAAATGGCACTCAGCATCCTCAGCTGCAGCACAAGCTCTTCCAAGCCAGTACAGGCAAACTGAGGCTAATTTATGCTGTGGCCAGCAGAAATGGCCAAGGAGCAGCTTCTGATGCAGATGGATGGAGAGGAGGACAGTGGGTTTGCCAGCACAGCCCCTTCTGAGTGCAAACCCCAAACCAGGCACCCTGGCAACTGCTCTGGACCTCTGACAGCACAGGCTCTCACCTGAGGCTCTACATGGACAGCAGCAGCACAACAGTGCTTGGCACTGAATCCCCTTCCAAGGAATGCACCATGCACTTCGAAGCACCCAGAAATCATTATTACGTTTGTTCTTGACATAATCCCCTCTTGCAGGTTCTGGCTTTGCTCTCAGAGTGCAGGAGGACCACAGACAGTTGTACTTCCAGGTGACCAATTCTGTTCTCAGCTTTCTCAGACACATGCACCACTGCTGTCACTAGCAGAGGTCTCTGTCAGGGTGTTGTACAAAAGAGCTGACAGTGCACAGCATTGCAATATATGGCTGTCATCTTGTGAGGCTCTAAAAGGCTCATATGAGGCTTTTATGAGGCTTTCAAACTTTAAAAACAAGCAAAGTCAAGAACTAACTGAAATCCTGGGGTTTTGGATCTGATTTTGCTCACATTTTTTCTGGCTACTGGGGGATAAAAGTAAGAGGAGACAGTGAAAGGCTGACATTGATTCTGCTTCTCATATGTTCTGAATAAAGTCTAAAACCCATTACTACAGTACAATTAAAAACATAATTGTGAGTGCTCTCAGAATTAGGCCCTAGAGGCTTTAAACTTTAAAACCAGTACTTACCATAATCTCCATTTTTCTCCAAAATTCTTCCAATTTAGCCATAGGCTTAAGCCACCAATCAGTGCACTTCAAATACCTCTTGCCTTGGAACCAAAACTGCCTAAGCCACTCAAATTCAACCTGCAAGGTAAAAACATATGGCACCATAAACACCCACAGTCCTTATCTGGGGCAGGAATGGGGCAATGCAAGAATCCAGCTGTACCTGAACAGTCCCATAGGAAAGGAGTCAGTGACCAGAGCAGGTCATTGCTAAACACTCCCTTACTGTTCATCTCCAAATACACCCAGCTGTTTACTCCTGTTCCACATCCATTTGTGACCTGAGCTACTCTCTTCAAACCCAGAGAGGTGCAAAACTCAACTCTCTCTCTTTCCCCTGTTTTTTACATGGTGTACATGTACAGCAAACATTAAAAATTCCAGCCAAATATGCACCAACTCTGGCTTAATTGTGGTTAACACTGTGGGTTTCAAATTGTTCCAGTTACAGGAGATGGAAAAACACTTGCAGTAATAACACTGCTAGAATGGAGCCCAGTTACTCTGAATGAGAGAGTGGCACACAAGGAATCACAGCCTCCCATCCTGCACCAGACAGCCCAGTTAGTAAAGATGCTTCTTTTTAAGAGTAATCCATAGTCCTGGTATTCAGAGTTCCATATTTATCTTTGTTGTGGTAGTTATGTTTCACACTGAGTTCAAAGCTGCTTTAATCATTATTTGTACCACAAAGAAGATTTGTTTATCCCTGCTCAGCTCTGACGATGCAAACAAAGACAACCAACCAAGGTGAGAGAATAAAGAAACTGCCCAAAGCTGTCACCTAACACTCCCTCTCCTGCAAGAGAAAACTGAACACTACAGAAATCTGAAAGTGGTCCAGTTAACATTAACTAAAGGTTTGGTCCATGCATTAAAGATTACAAAAAAAAATATTTACATTTTCAGTGTATAAAAAGAATATTATAGTAAAATATAACATGGTTAGTTGGCAGACACAGATCTTAAAATGTCTTTAAAAATATTGACTGCTAGCCAGTCACTTTTTAGCACAGAAGTTTGATGATATCCTTCCTAAAAAACAAAGCTGAAGGAAACTTTGCTTCCTCTATAATATTAATGAGGTATGAAGGATCCAGTTATGGTTTGGTAGAAAGAAAAAAACCAAGCAAAACCAGTATATGCAGTTTTGGGAAAGCTGAGCATACAATTATTCAGTTAGAATTTTAAGAACTGTTTTTTTCCTGTCTTCACTTCTTTTTGAGTTTTTTGGCCTCTACCACATGCTGTCTGGCAAACAGGTTCCATGAAATTCATCACAAGGGCATTAATCAATGAAAAATAATTTTTTATTAAAATCAATGTTAAAATATGACTCATCATACATCTATTTCAGTCAATCTGATTTTTGCCTAGTCATATTGAATTGTTACAATAATCTATGTAATTTCACTCTAATTGCAGTCTGGCATAATTGCCAAAATTTAAAGGTATCTTGATCCCATAGAAAATATATATAATTAGACACAAAAGAGTAGTTTTTTAGGCCTTAGACATAAAGTAGAGCAACAAGCTGTTCATTTTCTGCAGGATTAGCTGGTCTCATCAGAGGTCAGTGTGTACCTAATTGCAGCAAAGGCTGTTTAATGATGTGGACTGACACCTCACACAGCTATCAAACCCTGCTCTGCATTCATCCCACAGCATCTCTGTGGAGCTCTAACCTGGGTTAATAAATTGGGGCTGGGGAGAAAATGTTCCACCCTCCAAGCTGGCCACTAAACTGCTTGACAAGTGTCTGCTCTGAGCTATGACCTCTGAACAGATCTCTGTTGATTCTGAGACAGAAAATGATCTTGATGAGGCAAGGGTGACATGATTTCTCTTCTGTAATAACTTCTCTCTGTAGCAGGAACTCACTTCTCTTGGCCTGTCTCCTTCCATGCAAAGGAGAAGCTGTACCACTAAAAAACCTCAACACTCAATACTGGAGAGACACAAAAAGGTCATTCCTAGCCCTATTGGAATGGAAGTTAGAGAACATTCATCTTCTGTGACAAAATTCTCAGGTGAACAGCTCTTGGATTTTAAAATTGGAGACTCCCGTACATGGGAACTAACTTCAGTTATCATTAGAAAGCATTTTACATTACTGAAGAGGACACAGCTTAAACATATTTACATATAAAAATATATAGGCTGTCTGAGGAATAATTTTCATCTTCAAATTGATTTTCACTTATGACTTACATCTGTGCAAGTCAGCTCAGAATCAGGCCTCATGTGCCTACTCTCAACATATTTTCAAGTTGTCCTTTAAGCAATGACTAAAGGCCAATTTTAGGTTATTGCCAATACTGGGTAGTAAAAGGCCAACAGTAGCATTTGACATTTTGTGAGGCAATGCTCCTCAGTCAATTATTTAAAAGTACTGGTTATTCAGTGCCACACATGTGGGTGATCTGTATTTCCTCTCTGCCATACCAGTAGCCACCAACCATGCTCACTGTAATGTGCTAAAACAAACCTTCCTTTGGCTGCCTGCACCTCTCCCTTGTCACCCATGACCTCAGGGTCTGACACCACATCCCTTCAACTCAGCCAGCCCAGGTCTCTGCCTCCCCATGCATTCTCCAAGCTCAATTTATCTCCTGCTGCCATAAAAACAGATTTGCTGTAGGCAAAAGTGACTGTACCTCACAAGCAGCAGGGCAACCAACTCAGTCTCTAGTTTTAATCATGGTAATCAGGATCTGATTATCACAGCTGAGCAAACACCCTGATGTGAACAAACCCCTACCTTTCAAATTTAAGATCCTAGTTTGAAACCTGCCATATTTCCAACACAATCCCATGACACAAAGAAGATTACTTCTGGTGTTTTACTACACTGAGGACATCTGAATATTAATTTGGTGCTGGCAAATACAGAAGCCTTGAAAGAATCCCACACCAACATGAACTATTAGCAGATTTTGCATAAGTCAGAGCAAGAAAACTTTTCTTTGCAATGTGAAGAACAGGCTAGTGAAGATCTTTTCTGCAGGTTTATTCTTATATGTATGATCATTTACATTGTCTGTCCAGCAGAATTTAGTTCCTTTAATAAGAATTTAGTTGCCAGTGGTTTCCCCAGGTGCCCTGCAGCTCTGTTTGGGATGTCCTCAGCAGCTGTACATGTTCAGCAAAGCCAAGCAGGAGGAGCAAGAGGTTCCCATTCAGAGAATTGTGCAAGACCATTTCTTTTGAGATAAACTATTCCTGACCAAACCACAGCCTGGCTGTGCCTGTGTGTGAGCTGTCAGGCTATTGTCCTCCCCAGCTGCCAGGTAACTGCATCTGCTCACCTCCTACCCCCTGCCACTGCAGAGCTTGTGCAGGCTGCCAGGCCATGAGCTGCGCACACAAACTGCACTGAGCACCCTTAATTAAGGTTATCTTTACTTACAACTACAAAGTACACACTGGGAGTGAAGTGACTCACACATCTAACACACAGCACATACCTTGCAATTACTCAGATATTCCTTTGAAGGCTGTTTTAGTGAGGGAGACCATCACAACAAAGCTAGGTTTAATTTAAACTTCCACCTGGCTGCCCACCAGAGATGCTAAAATCCTCCTCAGGTTAGCATCTCACTTTTTCAACAGGAATACCTCTGTCAAGGCATCCAAGACAGGGCCCTGAAAAATGAACTCTGGGAAATCTAACATCAAGTAAGGACACCCCCCAGATACTCTTTCAGAGGTTTCTCTGCCCACCAAAACTGGAAAAAAATGAAGTCTCCACCTATGCTTCAGATCCTCAGTTCAAACACACTTTATCAGCACAGCAAGTCAATTTTCCTGCCCAGGAGTACAAAAGTGAAGGCACAGAACCATTCCTCATTCTTTCAGACCTGCTCTTAGGCTTTTTCCCTCAAGCAGACACAGATAATTCATCCAGGCCTCATTTGGCAGAGCAGTTAATTTCAGCACAGTCTGTGAATCTGCTAAACTAGTAGATTTTAGCTTGGTACTGTGATGGTTCTGTTCTGGTTAATGTTCTCTGATGATTGCTTGGGAGGTGGCAGCAAGGGGGTAAAAAGAATGAACCCATAGCATTTCAGGAAGATAAGGAATCAAGAAGAATGGCTGCACCTTGTTAAGAGTTAAAACTGAAGAACTTCAGTTATGACAATATTTAAAATAAAATATCATCACCTCTAGCTACTATCTCATTTCAAGCTCATGATGTCTTGTTTAGAGGAAGAAAAAAAATCCAAGGAGCTTTATGAATAGCACAGAAAGCTGTATAACAGAAATACAGAGGCAAAACTGCGAAACTGGGAGAACTGGCAGTTCTTTAATCCTATGGAGATTTGGATTTTAGTGCTGTTTTGATTTTGCATTAAAAATTGCTAAAAACGAAGAGAGTTAAATGAAAGACTCATTTTGATCAGTTTGATTCTTTTAAGAAACAACACAGTCTCTTGTTCTTCCATCTGCCTCATAAAGTTTCAACCTAAAACCTGTATTAGTGCCTGAAAAGGCAAAGATTTATCATACAACTAGGTAGGAAGCTTTTATATACAAGAAAAGTTGCATTAGCTTCACAAGTCTTTATATTTTCAGCTCACTGATGTTTGAAAAAAAATAGGCATTTACCACAGAGATAAGCCCCTAGAAATTTTGTCTACTTGTGCAGCAATAAATGAAATTTAAATAGCACTCTAACAGCAAGTGAAGATTTGACCTTGGGACAAAAAATTAAGGAAAAGAAAAGAAAATAATAGTCAAATAGGTGGATGTGTAGTCTCTTTTCAAATTAAATACAGACCCAGTGTGTCTACTAAATGCACAATAAGTACAAGTTAAACAAGGATTGCTGTTACAGTGTATCCCATATGTGTAACAGGAAACATCCCTGTATGTCACATTGCAAAATTATTCAGGTGACTGCAAACACCAGGGGCTACTCTCTCACCTGATGTAAACAGCACACGGCTTTGATGTTAAAGGACCCGTGCAAATTTATCCCAGCTGTGCCTGTGGCCCTTGCTGTGCAAACCACATATGCGTGTAGTTTTATGGACTGAGCCTGATTAATGTTTTGTAAACCCCTGCATGCATCAGACTCCTTTCTATTGCCCCAGGAGCTGTTTTGGTAAAAGTCAAGGGCGTGAATCTTTTGCCAACACTATGCTCCATTTTACCAGCCGTAAACACAATACAGATCAAAATGTGTTCTACAAAGTTTTAGTAGCAGTACACAATATTGTATTCCTCATCAGACAGAAATTTAAACACTTTACACAAATTCTACTTTGAGTGCAAATGACCTTTGTACAGCTTCTAATTTATCTTAGTAGAAGTACAAGCACAGCTCCAAGCAAGAAAGCACTTCCAGCTTCAGTGGAATCCTGTCCAAGTGCATTAATACACTTGCATCTTTTGTAGCACTAAATGACCTGCTTAAATGTGTTCCTCAGAATTATTGCCACTGTATTTTCTTCAGAACATACTTTAGAGCCCACACTCACAACTGTGCCACCCATGGCATTATGCAAAAAAACCGGTTCAACAAAAACCAGGAATAACTGAAAAAAAAATCTACCTGCTCCTTTCCCTCTAATCCCTTCTCTCTCTCTTCCTTTCTGTTAGAGAAGTGCCAGAGAAGTCTGTCTGACCATCACACTGTCAGTTCTGCTGCAGTATTTTGTGAAACTTCTCTCACTTTACCAGCAGAGGGATCTTAAGAAGGAAAAACGAAAACTTCCAGGATATCCCAATTACTGTACCCAGGTAAAAAAGTCATAAAAGCCACATTGCAAACTCATAAAAAGCAATGCCTTGTAAGCAGCTGAACACACTTAATTGCCATTAATTCCATGAGACTGCACTGCTGAGACCTGGCTGAAGTATTTTCAGTGTAGATGATCTCACCTCATTATGTATTTCTTCTACTTGCTTCACCACTGCAGCTTCCAGTGATTTCAAAGACAAAGCCATTGAATCAGAATCAGTCTGCAAATTCTGGAGTGCCAGCTCACACTGTCCAAGTATGTATTCCAATGTTCCTCTTGAACACTATAAAGATACAATAAAAACTTCAGAAAATTTCTATTTCTCAACTAGATTTCATCAGCAATCCATGAGGTGTGGTGCAGCACATTCACAATTCACATCTGATAAGCCTAGCTGGGAGTTAAGGCCAACTACCAATACAGAACCAACTGTACCTCAATCAAAAATAAACAGCAGCAGTTAATGCAAAGAGTTTGAGTCATAAGCATAACATGAAGCACAATTCTGCTAAGACACCAGGGTGCTGCATAGATGGCACCAGGACATTGGCTTTGCAAGGGACCAGGCAGTGAAATGGTTTTGGTACTTACATCTGCCACCCTGTGAGTGGAGCTGAACCGAGGGGATAAACCAGCCAGAACACAGTGCTGATGGGTCATATTGAGATCATCTAGGGACAGATTAAAAAAACCTTAGCTACAGGGAAAAGTTATACTTAACAAAAGTTAATCTGGTTGAATATGAATTAAGTACATTTTTCACACTTTTTTCTTGCTTTAATGCTTGGAGAATTCAGACACATAGCTCCAATGTTTTGCAGAGCACAGTAACTATTTACTATCCAAGAGTCAGAAATATTTCTACGTACACTAGCTTTCTCCTATACAGTTTAGAAGTGGCATTTTCCCACCTCTCATAGGGAAAGTTTGACTAAACAAATTAATTCCTCCAAAGCTGAGGAGACTACTAAGTCTACACTACTGAGGAGATTACAGAGACTACTCAGAAGTTACAATCTCTTTTCCTAAAATCACTAAAAAATGCTCAAGTTCTTGAAAACAAAATGCTACAAAAAAAAAGAAAGTATGAAAAAACTATTTCCTATAGACACATATGAGAATAAATTGCACAGAACCCAGTCTTGCAAGGACCACA